>CAIGRB010137892.1:0-17338 GCA_903798255.1 Fraxinus quadrangulata
ACATGATTTTTGCATTTGTGAAACCTGACTTTTGCATTTGTGAAACTTAAAATCTGATTTTTGAATTTTTCCCTATATTTAACCAATATACAATTGTGTGTGTGTAACTCGAATCATGAAGAAAAAATGGGATTGGCCTGCCCATTGGACTCGTCGGTTGAGTTGAGCCCCAAGTCCGCGAGCCGTTCAATTTTTTTATTAATTCAGTATTATCATTAAGAAAACTTTAAAGCATGTCTACCTATTCAAGGGTTGGCCAATGAGCCAGCTTCTAAAAATGAGGGTGAGCTCAGGCCGTCTAGCGGTCGAGCTTATCGGTTAGAATCCATTGCGATGTAAGCTACCCTAAAATATTATCTTGGGATTACTTTAGCAACTTGCAACCACAAAATTTAAGCATGTACATTCACATATGATTTACATCATAAGATGAAATTTAGACAGATACCTAGATATTGTGATTGATATTTGAGACTTTCAAAAAATTGTTTCAAGAACTGAAAATTCTAGGTACTCTCAAAAGTTCTAAAGAAATTGGAATTATGAAGCATCATTAGAGTTTGGCATTAACGTAAGGTGATCGAAAACATAAAAATTTATCTAATATATTAAGCCTCTGTTTGGTATGGATTAAAATTAAATTTTTAGTAGATTTTAATAAAAGTTGAAGAAATATATGATTGAAAAGCGATGGATCACGTGAAATATAAAATTTTTAATTTTAATCCTTAAAAAAACAAGAACTAATATACTATGACTTCGAGAATCATGACTTTATCTAATCTAACTCTGGTTTGCAATCAAGACTCTATTTAAAACATATGAAAACTGTTAATATTAGTAAGTATTAACATTGTATCAAGAAAATTATTAGCGTTTTCTACCACCTATTCTCCTTCGGTACGAAAGACATTAAACATTTATGATCATTCGAACTTCATTTAAAAAACGGATGTGTTACTCAGTCACGGTCAAAACCGGAATTTTGGAATTGCTGATGTGGCATAAAGAAATAAAAGACAAGGGCGATAAGAAATAACACGTGTGAGTGGTCGCCGGTTCAAAACGGAAATGCTTTTGTGCAATACAAATTTATTAGAGCAACCATTTTGGTCTTGGATTTTTCTTATTTTTGTCTCGATTTTCGAGATTATTAAGGAATGTCAAACAAAATCGAAATATTGAATTTCAATACCATTTCAAAGTGTTCACGATCTAATTTCCCCCATCCCTAACGGAGTGCGAAACGGCCAATCGCAACGAAAGTCACAACTCGTCGAAGTAGGTCATCCAAAAATATATAAACGATTTTTTTGCTCTTTGTCTCAAGTTTCGAGATTATTACGGAATGTCAAATGAAGTCGAAATATTGTATTTTTAATACAATTTCAAAGTGTTCACGACCTAATTTCCTCAATCCCTAACGGCGTGCAAAACGGCCAACTGCAGCGAAAGCTACCATCGTCGAATTAGGTCTTTTCAAAATATATAAACAATTTTTCTTATTTTTGTCTCAATTTTTGAGATTATTACGAGATGTCAAATGAAGTCAAAATATTGCATTCTTAATATAATTTCAAAGTGCTCACGACCTAGTTTCCTATATCCCTAAAGGCGTGCGAAACGGCCAACCGCAACGACAGTACTACTCCTCGAATTAGGCCGTTCCAAAATATATAAATGATTTTTCTTTTTTTTTTGTCTCAATTTTCGAGATATTAGGGATGCCAAACGAAGTTGAAATATGCATTCTTAATATAATTTTAAAGTGCTCACAACCTAATTTTCTATATCCATAACAACGTGCGAAATAGCCAACCGCAGCGAAAGTTACCTCTCGTCGAATTATGCCATTTCAAAATATATAAACGATTTTTCTTATTTTTATCTCAATTTTCGAGATTATTACACGATGTCAAACGAAATCAAAATATTACATTATTAATACAATTTCAAAGTGTTCACGACCTCATTTCCCCCATCCCCAAACTATGGCGAAACGGCCATCACCACTCGTCGAAGTGGACCGTTCCAAATATATAAACGATTTTTCTTATTTTTGTCTCAATTTTCGAGATTATTATGAAATGTCAAATGAAATTGAAATATTGCACTCTTAATATCATTTCAAAGTGTTCATTGCCTAATTTCTTCCATCCCTAATGGCGTAACGAAACAGCCAATCGCAGCGAAAGTTACCACTTGTTAAATTAGGCCGTTCCAAAATATATAAACGATGTTTTTATTTTTGTCACAATTTTTGAGATTATTACGAGATTTCAAACGAAGTCAAATATTGCATTCTTAATACCATTTTAAAGTGCTCACGGCCTAGTTTCTCCTATCCCAAACGGAGTGCGAAATGGTCAATCGCAGCGAAAGTCGCCACTCGTCGAAATAGACTGTTCCAAAAGATATGTTCTTAGGAGTTGATGACCATAACAAAAATTTTGACACACAAGAAATAAATCAAGACTCACTTGTATGTGCTCCTTTTATACTATCTTGGAAGGGCCTAATTCAATGGATGATAACTTTCGTTGCGATTGGCCGTTTTGCACGCTATTAGGGATAGAGGAAATTAGGTCGTGAACACTTTGAAAATATATTAAGATTGCAATATTTCAACTTCATTTTACATCCCGTAACAATCTTGAAAATTGAGACAAAAAGAAGAAAAAACGTTTATATATTTTGGAACTGTCTATTTCGACGAATGGTAATTTTCGTTATAATTGATCGTTCGCACATCGTTAAGAAGGGAGGAAATTAGGCAGTGAGCAATTTGAAATGATATTAAAAATATAATATTTTAAATTCATTTAATATTTCGTAATAATCTCGAAAATTGATACAAAGACAAGAAAAATCAAAACCAAAAAGTTGCAAGTAATAAATTTGTATTGGTCGCATTTTCGTTTTGAAGCAGCAGCCACCGACACGTGTTATTTCTTATGGCATTTACCTTTCATTTCTTTATGGCACATCAGCCATTTCAAAATCTGTTTTTTACCCCGTTTTTGACCCGAGTAGCTTTATTCTTTAAAAAAGTTGCCGTGTTGCTCTTGCATTCATTTGGTCAACTCTGTATATCTATCTTCTAATAAGTGTACGATAGAATTCGACCACGACTTAATCATTTATTTATTTATTTTCAAAATTGACCTTCTCTCGTGTTAATTACCTTCTTGTTTACCTGAATCAAATAAAATTAGTCGATGCAATTGACATAAGCTATGGAATTGTTACCATTTATTTATTGCCAATTCCATTTCTCAAGGTAATGCAATCCGAAGCATAGAAAGGAAAATAGTGTAATTGGAGATAATATTTAAACTGCATATGCTCTGTTAGTCGAATATTTTAAATAGAGTTGAGATCGATTATCTTCTAATATATTATCTACACCCTGATGTATCGTATCTTCTTAGTAAATTGGAAGATGTTAAAGTATCAAAAGTGTGTTGTCATCTTTCCATTTATTAAGAAGAGGATCGAGAAGATCTGAGCTCTTAAAATACGATGTGAAGCATAAGATTGTCAGGGCTCGATGTTAGACCTAGCTTATAAGTGAAAACATAAGCTGGATATAACATTTAAAATAATAAATGTATCTCATTATTATTGGTCAAGAAATAATAATTTTATGGCACATTCAACAATTTTTCAATTTATATTATTTGATTTGTAATTATTTATTTAACATCGACGTCATGGATACTATTTAATTAGAAAACATAATTGTGTGACCAAGCATTTATAGTAACCCACGTTGAATAAAAAATAGCAAAAGTTGGAAATATTTTGGAATGGACGAATGCTAGCAATTTCATTAAAATCGATTTTTTAGTAAATTTTGATAAAAGCTAATGAAATGCATATTTAAAAAATTGTGAATTTCATAAAATGTGTGGTTATAATGAATTGCGAACTTTGACTGAAATTAAAATTTTTATTTCTACCAAACAAAACAAGTATTTTCAGAAATAAAATAATTTAGAATGAATTAATCAGGTAGTGCGTACTTCCACGCAATTGATACAAATGGCATTTTTAAATTCTAAGTCAAACCAAATATTTCGTATCATAAAATTTTAAATAATCACCCAAAGATGAAGGATATGGGCGATCAAGATAAGCCGTTTCAATTGACATTGTCAACTGAATTATTACTATGTTGACTATGATGTACAATCACAAATCTCTCTTGTTGGGTATGCACGCTAGCATTTACTATATCATAAATATCAATGAAGCCGAATAAAAATATTTTTATCTCCACATTTAAATAAATATATATTTTTTATATAACTGTTAAATTTTTTAGACGAAAAAGTTAACACGGAGTTAAGATTTATTGTCTCGATGTTGGTCTTCTCAATGCATTTTTAATACTTTGGGAGTTGGGACATAGAAAATCAAGTTAAGATTATTACATAACTTTGATTTTACTAAGAAATATATAAGGTTAATTTTAAGATTATTTTATGAAGTTGCTCTATTTTATAATGCGAAGAAATTTTATTAAAAGTTTTAACATCGCTCCTTGTAAAATGCCCGTAAAGAAAAATGTTATTTTATTTTCTTATTCAAAATAAGAACAAAATTATAGTTTAGCCTAGCTTGGTTCAGAACCATGTTTCACAATTTTCAATAAAATTATTTCAGTCTAGTTCTCAAAGTTTGGATCGAACAGTGTTCAATCATGTTAATATGAATTTTTTTTGATCGAACAGTGTCTATCGCTATCGGTACGAATTTTATATCGATATTGTGAATGATATTATTTTCTATAAAAATATGTTTTTTTTTTTTTTTTTGACATTTTAACTTCGAATATATAACTCAAATTTCAAACTCGTGTGGTCAACGAAATGTTTTAAAATATCCAACCAAGGTAAGATGTAACTGCACCCCAAGTCAATAGTGGTTCCTTGGTTTTACTAAAGCAACGTGGGATCGATATTCGATTTGCGGCTCGCCAGCTGTACGTACATATTCAATAATTGAAGAATTAAGCTTGTTGTACTGTTCTCGTTGATTTTTTTGAAGGGAGAATTTACAAAAATGACCAATTTCATGATTGTCATTTCAAAAATGTCTAATTTTGATAATTATTGTAAAAATGACCAAATTTGGTACCAAATTATCTATTATATCCTTAATGAAAAATGAAGCAATTTTTTTTTTTTTTTTTTTACAATTTGCCACAAATTTCTACAAGAACAAGTAGCTTTCATGAGAAACTACATTAATGCTAGCTAATGCCTAATGAATTCATTTGTTTTTATTATTTGATCAAGGATTTTGAGAAAAAAAATGAAGAAGATGAAGTAGAAAAGTCTAATCACTAAAAAATAATTATATGCTTCCAATTCATAAGAAAATCATATAATCTCATTTCAAAAAATTTAATCTCCTCCAAATTTGCAGTTGATTAGGCTTTCTACAATAATCTGTAAAAAGTAATTTTTATTTGAAATTTTGTTTTTGCTGATAAGTTGTGTTTAATAGTTGTTATTCTTGATATTTTATGATGTTCTCGACATTTTAAAAACTGTTATCGACATTTAGACCATATTTATCTTGACACTTCATTCGTTTATAACGAAATTTTGTTCTGAACATGAGAGTTCTCTACATTTCATAATGTTCTTGACATTTGTGCTTCTCAACATTTTATAAATGTTTTATTTACTCACTTATAGGGGTAAATGAGCATTTAATGTATGATTGACATGATACTTTTAATAATAAGAAGTATAAATTATGTGTCAAGTTAATATTGATCAATACAATTTTTAATTATATAAATAATTATCTTCATTGTAAAATTTAAAATTATTAATGAGGATATTTTGGTCTATATTATAATAAAATGGATATTGAAATTTTTTTGGACATTTTGCAAATGACGGTACTAAAAGGGTATTTTTTTTTTTTTGCAATTTCCTCTTTTTCAAATTGAATCACGACTGATATTTTTGAATTGATAATAGTAGTATCCAATTATTCCATTGCCATTTTAAAGTGCCTCCCCTCTTTTTCACCTTTTTCTTTTCTTTTATACTAAAGGCGAGATGTCACAAATCTATCAATTGTCTAATTCAATTTATTTCTTTTATAGTAAGGTCAGATGTCACAAATCTATCAATTCTCTAATTCAATTTAACAAACAAAATACATACTCGTCCGTCTCATTTATATAATTTGATTTTATTTTTTACACGAATTTAAAAAATCTTATTTAATATTATCGAAAAATAATTTTTGTTAATAATTTTTCTAGTTTACCCTTTATTTAATTATCAACAACTAGCAATAAATTATTGTTCAAAGTAGTAAAGAAATAGTTTAATTTTCAATTCACATTAGTTATAACTGGACAAATTAAATAAAGGTATATTTGTAAACAAACAAAATAAAATATTTTCAATAAAAAAAAATGACTTTAATTGAAATAAAAATACAACATATATAAATGAGACGGAAGGAGTATGTTGCTTAGCTCACACTTGAAAAAAAAAAAAAAAAATTGAGTACTAAACAATATTAAGAAATTTTTTTTTAACTTCTTTATTATGACAACCGTCATTATCAAGTACAAAGAAGGAAAAAAAAATTCGAAGGATTGGAGAAATGTAGATTTATAAATTTGGTTTTCTTGCTTATAATTTCTTCTTAATATAGAATTGTCGAAACACAGACACAACTACGAAATACTTCAAATTCTTTAACTAAGAACGTGTTTGGCAAAGCTAACTTTTTAAGCTGATCAAAAATATTTTTTATTTACACATTTTGTAAGATACCTCCCACTCATTATCCTCACATTCTGCATTATAAGCATTTATATAAGCTTTGCCAAACATACACTAAAAGGCTAAAAGAAGTCGAGGAAAATTTGGCATGAGTTGCAACTGCCTCAAATTATGTCCTGTGGATCATCCAAGTCTTCTTATGATATTCTAGTCTCCACTTGCCAGCCACAAACAGATTGATCCCTAAAATAAGCCAATTATTTTATATAAGCACCAGCTGAGCTTCTCCTGGTAACCTTACCAGCAGCAAAAGACCGAAGATATAAATAGTGACCCTACTCGGCTACCACCACTAGCGGCTGTTGCCACCCACCGCCCTTAAGTGGCCGGCGAACTTTCCTTTTCAACATCAACCAACTTGCAGTAGGGTACTGTTTCGACTCATTTCACATCCATCAACCTTGCACTCTCAAGAGAGAGACTAGAAAATGACCTTAACAACATAGAACTAACATTCAAAACAAAGTAACAAACTACACTAGAAAATGCAGCAGTGGTTAAACATTCACTGATAAATAGCTCCACTTTGGATATTTATTGGGGGGAAATACTATAATACAGCCTCTCTCAATATAAATATTTTTTTGTTGGAGTGAGGTTGTTCGGTGAATTCAAGACAAGATAATTATCCGTTTCGGATGGCAATGGATCAATGTATAATAGAAACATTAAGTACAATAAATCTGCAACTAGACTCTAATTTAGAAAATATATTGTCATTATGATTTATACTGTACATAACGAGACCAGACACGGACCTCATCGAAAGTTTACAAAGCAACAATAGAAGGAAGTTCCGGTTCCACCTCAGGTTCTCCTTCAGAACCATACGCAGACGCCTGTAATGCAAAATAAACATAAATGCACCAATATAGATGCTGATTTATATCAAAGAGGAAAAAGGGAAAATATCGAGATGTCTTTTGCAAGATTACCATACCTCCGAATCCTTTAACTTGTGTTTTGAAAGATAGCGGTCCAATGCCCCCTTACCGTAAAGAATTTTGGCCCCACATCCACGTTTTTCAAATCCAACGGATTCCTCATCTACTACAACAGCATCTATTATATCATCTCCTGTTCTAACATCAGGAATCTGCAAGAGATAGATTTATAATTTACCATCAAACAGGAAAAATCGAGAGGGGGAAGGAGGAAAATAAAATAAGAGAGAGAATTCGGTATTACATTACACTAAATTAAAATTGGGTTGATCGACTGGCATTTGTCAAGTCAAATAATGGCTCAATTAAACTACTTTCTGTTCAGACACGTGAAATGGCTAGTTTTCTTAGAGATGCATGACCAATGCTCCAGACGAAAGATCTGTTCACATTTAACTAAGTCCCACCAGCTAATGATATCATAGAGATAGCATTGTCCGAAATTCCTTGATTTTTATAAAATTCAAAAGAGGAATTACAAACCTCATACATAGCATCCATCAAAACATTCTCCAACATGGATCGCAAACCCCGAGCTCCTATATTCTTGGTTATTGCTTTCCTGGCGATCAATCTCAATGCATCTTCTGTAAAATGAAGCTTCACCTGAGAAATGAGCAGCGTCATTGAAAATGTTCAGCATGGGACATTACCTTTGACTATAACAAGACACTGCGTATTGAAGCTCATTAATCCTCCCCTTCTCCACCCCACAAGAAATAAAAACGAAAGATAAGAACACCCCACAGGGAGACATTAAATTAATCCCTTCTCACCAGATTGCAATGGAGGGATGTGAAAACTTACTTCATTCATTTGGAACATCTTCTTATACTGCTTTCCTAACGCATTTTTAGGCTCTGTTAAAACCTACATAAATAAAAATTAAAAACTCATGCTACAAGAGCCATTAAACTGAAAGTTAAAATTTAATAATATAATATTCTCACATTTGTCAGACAAATCTTTGTGAGAAAAGATAAATATAAAAAATTAACGATTAAACAAAAAGAAACAAGATTCAAAAACTTAACGGAATAATCAAAGAGCAATCAACAGAAAATCCTGTTCAGAACGATTCTGACAGCAGTCAGCAAATAAATCTATCTGTTCTTGTTATCATCTCTCAATGGCTAATGAAAGTAACATTGTAATCACCATAACCTTCAAGTCGAGAAGGAAATAGCATTACAGGAAAACTTGATTCTTGAATACAACAAATAAAAAACACAATGATTTTGCAAATAAAATTGATACCTGAACAAGTTGATCTTCAGTAAGTGCTGCCAAATTAACAAGGATGGGAAATCGCCCAACAAACTCAGGTATTAACCCATACGCAATTAGATCGCTACTTTCAACCTGCAAAACATGATAATTCAAAGAGAGTGACAACTATGCTTTCATGGGGGTAATCGTCATATAACAAATAGTTATTTCTGCCTGTCAGGCTCTGATGCAGCCATACACCAAGGTTATTATATCATGCAGTTAGTCTCCAGCATATATGGTGTACATAAAAGGGCTGCTCTCTACACACACAAGCAAGAAAGGATGTTAAGCTGTTGTGAGGCTCACAGTTTCTAGTAAAGACGATGCCACAGCAGCACTTGTAACTCGGCCTGTCCTTATGTTTGCCCGTACAGGTGCGCCAAAACCAATAGAAGAATCATGACGCCTGAAAAGAGTATAGGTTAACAATTAAAAGGTAACACCGCAAAAATATAGTTTAGAATATTAGAGTTATATGGACCTTTCTGAGATCGTTTTTTCCAAATCAATAAAGGCACCACCGCATATAAAGAGAATATCTTTCGTATCAATCTGCGAAAACATAAAAATCAACAAGTAATGAAACATTAGGATGCATAGACCATGTATGGCTTGGTACAAAGTATGAGGAGTCAATTTGAAGACAACATCTGGATTAATCTTGAAACAGCAGAATGGACATGCAGACATACATAGACCAATACATGCGACAGAAAATAACAACAATAACGACAAGTAGATTAAGGAAATAACTTGATAAAAATGATCAAAGAATCACAAAATGATGCTGAATACTCAAGTCTAGAGTCAACAGAAAAGGGGTGTAATGCTCTCTGCATTTAGTCTTCCCTCTTCCACCCCCCTAAAAAACCCCTAAAAAATACTGTTGAAGTTCACCTATAAAAATATATCATCCCACACAATTACAAAAAATCAGAGTATCATTTGTCTCCATTATCAGCAGTAGCTGCTTTCAGCAACAAGCATTATGTGACCACTCACAGTCACTGATACAAGGTTGAATCATCCAATACCTGAATATTGTCACCCCTAGGATGCTTCCTAGCTCCTTTCTCTGGGACATTGACCACCTGGAAAAGAACAGTGTACTGGTCAGAAAAAATGAACCCAATTCAAAATATGGAAAATAAAAATTTATTCGTCTGTTTTGACTGTATTACTTTCTCTTACTTTCAGATCAAATATTTAATGAAAAATAAATCCTAAAAATTGTTGATGAGGACAAGTAGCCCCACTAAACGGTTTTATTTTGGTAAATCATAGCATCCATTGCAGAATTTTCATACAACTCATCTCATGGGAAGAACAGCAAAACTTATATCGATGCAAGTAGGGGCACAATGTGTAGACCAATAATTCTTAATTGCCTCGGGATATAGAAATATAGTAAAATGCAAAGTTGCAGTTTTCTAGAAGGTAAAAGTAAAGCAAAGTACTTACAGTGCCCTCGAGCATTTTCAACAATGCCTGTTGGACACCTTCTCCCGACACATCTCTACTTATGTTGAGGCTCTCGGACTGCAGATATTGCATGGAATGAATTGGATTATTAACATAAATGATTTTTTAAGACACTAACTATAAATGCTAACATATATTTTATTTACGGAAGTATGTTTGACAATACCTTTTTTGTGATCTTGTCGACTTCATCAATATAGACTATGCCTTGCTGTGCAGCTGCAACATTATAGTCAGCAACCTGAAATAAAATAAGACCAGAATCACTAACTGGAATATATATGTAAAACATTTTTCGCCTACATAGCCTTACTATGAAACTGGAAATCATCATGAAAAAATGTCACAATTTTTCACCAATGAAAGATTTGGACAGAACAAATTAATCCTGCAGATAGAGAATATATCAACTTTTCAATTTATTTTTTCTCTGAGTCAAGACATTTACCTGGCTGTCATGCACCAGGCATTTTTAGCAAAAATATGAAAAATTCAAATACAGATTTCTCATGTAATCAGTAAAAGACAAAATTCAGAACAGAAAATATTGATCCCTGCAAATTTTAGAACCTAACTTGTCCTTTAATCTGTAGGATAATAAGAAAGCAAAATCAAAATATCGAACAGGGTATAAATTGCTTTAAAAAGCCAATAACCAATGAGAAAATCAAGAAGCAGGAGACCATATAATAAGCAAGCAGAAAGGATAAAAAGATATCAAAGACCTCCCCTGACCCAGAAAAATAACGAAATGATAAAACAGCAAAGAGAATTGTGGGGAATAAAAACACAGTGGACAGGATCTTAACGGGGTAAGTTCACCTCATTAAAAACTAATCCAGTTACATCGAGTAAACTAGAGCTTACCGTAAGTAGCTTATATAAAATGGACTCCACATCTTCCCCAACATATCCTGCCTGCCAACAAGAAACATCTTTATCAGAACAGAAACAGACGTATATATTCATCTATTTCAGGAAGTTCGTGTTGACATAAAACTTGCTGAAATGTTATCAAATTGTCAGATGATTATGTGCCTCTAATGTATAGAGAACCCTTATTTAGTGAATCTGAAAAGCTGAGAAAACCTTGTTTGCAAAAATTTGTAACAATGATGTCATGAACATCAAATCACGGGGATACTATGATGGGCCATTAATTGAAAAATGCACAGCATAATGCTATAGTTTGTTCATAGGAAAATCAGAAAGCATCCTCCTCCATCAAATAGTTGGATAAATAAACAACATACCTGAGTAAGTGTAGTAGCATCCGCAATTACAAAGGGAACATTCACCAGCCGCGCCAAAGTTTTAGCAAGTAGCGTCTTCCCTGTCCTTGAAATAACATTCAAAGAAGACAAGTGAAAAAGTAATATTGGAAGAGTGAAGAGATACATGTAGAAATCAGTAAATAATAGATGATAACTCCACCATTTGACAAGTCATGCACTCAATCTGTAGTCTTTAAATATCACCAAACATTAAAATCTAAATTTGATAACAAACAGAATAATTAGAAAAGGGAGAAGAGTTCATTAAACGTATGATAACTTCAAATGATTCTGCAGATTTCAAGCCATTCCTAATCACTATTAGACCAGATAAAGTCTCAAAATCCTAGGCGTCCACATTATTAGAAAACTAAGTACTTTTTAGCCGTTATTCTGCATATAAACAAGGGGTGAAATCTGTGAGACTCGAGAAAAGTAGTGAGATATCAAAAAGATTACCTGAGCCTGTTGGTCCCATTAGAAGAATGTTACTTTTCTCAAGTTCCACTGTCTCATTATCTGTGCCATCAACTTTGTCACCATCTGTACTCCCTGCAGACCTAACTTCCAAGGTAAAACGCTAACATTAGACATTTTCATATCCAGGTTGACAGAGCAGTAGCAGAAAATGCAGGCAAAAATCAGCATGGGCCAATAGCACAGTGCTTAGTTTCCCAAGATTCCCTTAAGGTCAGTCCAAAAACTTGAAATTCAGCTTATGTTAGGGAACAATAGAAGCTAAGTGTTAGAAATCCATATGAACAGATATCTCCATCAAATGATATTCAAACCGATCTTATGTACTGTGTGACAATTGCAGAAATGTAAAAAAGTGAAATTGAAGGTTATAAAGACATTACCTTTGGGCGGAATCATTATATATCCTCTTGTAATGATTATAAACTGCTACAGAAAGGACCTGCAATCAGTAGATTCAAATTAACTACAATGACAGTATCATTCTTCAATGTACGGCATAGAATCTTGAAAAAAAAATATCCTTCAACTCAGAACAACTAAAAACTCGAAAAAAATAACCAACCAAATAATCATTAAACTGAAGAAGATGACCTTTTTAGCTCTGTTCTGGCCAATGACGAATTTATCAAGCCCCTTACAGATTTCTTTAGGGGTCGGAAAATTCGGGCCAAAATTGGATCCACCCCAGCACCCATCCTTGGAGCCCGACCCAAACCCACTACCAGTACTTGGCCCGTCCCCTTCACTCATCTGAATAAATTTGACCCCTGGACGCACTACAATTCCCTCCGCTCCAGGAGGCTGCCAGACCTCCGGTGGGTCCCCTTGGGAGCTAAAGTTCTCGATTTTCCGCTTGATCCTAAAAGAACTCGGAAAATTCCTCCGGGCACTATCGACATATTCGCCACGCAGAGAGATGGGCTTGAATGGTGTGAGGTTAAAGGGTGAACCTGAGATGAAATTATAATTATTCAAATAATTATCAAATCCCGTTCTGGCGCTCCGTTGGAAAAGGGTCGTTCGACCGGCGTGGATACGGTTCTGAATCAAATATCTGAGCTGTGAGGCAGCAAACGAAGCAGTATCTCGCGATGATTTTGACCTTAAAACAGCAGCCATGGGAGTATAAAAACAATCAACTTTGATAAAGAATGGATTTTTGAGGTTTAGAGTGATAATTGAGACATGGGTTTGGAAGAAAAAGTGAAAATTTAAATGAGTTGTGATAAGATTTTAGATATTAAGGAACTTTCTATGAAAATTTAGACGGGAACGCTGTTAACAGGGGAATTTTAGAGTTAATAGTGATAATCGGAAGACGGGTTTGGGTGGAGATTCAACGAATCTGTGATTTATGGATTTTTCCGGGAAATTTTATAGGGAAAGGATAATAAAAATTTTAGGGTTTAACACACAGAAAATATCAGTAAAACGACGACGTATGACCTCGGGGACTCGGTGTTCCTACCAAGTTCTAGACTTTTAGTGGCAGCAACTGGTTTGGAAGTTTTTGAGTGAGGACGAGATAGCACCAAAATATCAAAAAATTGGCCCCTCTTAAGAAATCAATGCCTGCCTGACTGCCTAAAAGAAAACTAAATAAATCTTTGACATCAACACGAGTACATTGAATTGAACAGTTATCATCTCTTTGATATGTTGTCTTTTGCATTCCTGCTGGATTTTGTCATTGTCGTCAGAAAAGTATCTTATTGGAGTAGATCCTTCTTTAAGATTGTGTAAAGATATACTGGTGGTATTACTACTTTTACGTTAAAAATTCTATCTTTTCTGCAACATTACTACGTTGAATCTTGCATTGCAATCGTGAAAAAGCACTTGAATTCTTTTGTATGTCAAAAATCTAGAAAGTTGATTTTGGAGATAATCTTGATTGTTTCATTCTTTTGTTATCTTCAGTGCTCATGGTCAATGATACATCCAAGAGCTAATTTATTGGTAGGTCAATTTGATAAATTAGATAGGCAAAATCGAAAATATTGTAATATGAACGTCGATTTTATCAAAAAAATTTCTCATATTCCGCAAAACATTCTAGATAGTTATGTTATATAATCTTTTAAACATATTTTCCTGTTCAATGCAATGTGAAACCAATATCCAAACTTAGATTTTGTGTTACACTTGCTAATAAATATTTTTGTAGCCTTTGTAGAGGAATGTGTATTCTCCATTTATACCATGTTTGTGTAGCGTCGGAAAACCATTTCAAACTTATTTTTCATCGTTTATCAATGAATTTTATTTTAATTGTAATGTTCGATTCCCGTATCAAGTTACACAGTTGCTTGAAGTTACTACAAAATAATTTAAACTTTATATTTGAATCAAATGTCCTTGGTCCAAGAAAGAATTAGAATTGTATAATTCATAATCATTTTTAATTATACAAAATTAACTTTTCCCCAATTTTAAATGTATAAAATCACAGGCTTGGAGCCCCTGCATGAATGATTCATTTGTGGGATCAACTTCTTCGATACACGTCAGTGGTAGAATGCACACTAATATTTGTACATGATATTATATAGTATAGCTTGACATACAACATTATATGCACTAATAGACATAAGATCTTTAACGAAAAGTTATACGCGAATAAAATTTCGTGTACAACTTTTACTTCACCCAAGTATAATTATTGTTTGCCAAGCCAAAATAAAGAAAGGTAGTTTTACAACAAATTAATTTACAAAATCGAAATTTTGAATTAACCCGTTTACAAATTTTGGACTACATTAATTTGTCCTCAATGCAAACACTCCACAAGATGGTGCGTGACATGTAAGTTTACACAACTAAAGTTTTAGAAACTGGAATTTCTATCTCTGATGCTATGATAAAGCATGAATGCCTACCAATATGTTTGAACATTTCTAGTTTGTATGGAGCAATGTGCTGAAACAAATATACAAATGTTAAATCCTACACATACATCAGCAAAATACGAGTTTGAATAGAACAACAATAGTTTATCGGAGAATTCTATAGAATGTAAATGGACATCTCGATTCTCTGAAGTAATAGTTCATTTCTCAGTATTCCAGTTGTCCCTAGAGACCCTCAAACTACAACAGCTTGCCCAGGGTGTTGCCCTACTCCACATGGTGGACCATGAGAATTCGATTCATCAGCATACAGAGAAAGTGTAGCATAAGTAACAAGTACAGAATAAAGAGTGACAAAAAAGACTATCACCACATATGGGGGAAATCACAAATGCTCGTGGAATAAAGAAATCCGATGATAATTTTGCTCATCTTCGGGTGAAGTTACATCAAAATTCCTCAGCGGTCTACTCTTTGATAAAATTCCAGAATGTTATTTTTCTTGTAATATCTCCAGGTAAAGAGAGTTGTGTGCTTGATCTTTAAGGTTGGTAGTAGCATATTTACAATGTTTCGACTGCTATATGTAATAGGTCCTTCAGTACATCAAATTTTAGGTGGTTCATTATTTGTACAACAATCTCAAGGAATGATCTTCTACTCCAATTAGATATTTTACTGACAACAACAAATGAAATCAAGAGTAAATGGAACAGAAATTCAGAAGACAACATATCAAAGAGCACAAGAAATTTTACTTTAGTTGACATCAGATTTCTCGCTTCAGTGTGGCAACACTCGCAGAAAAAACAGCCAGCGTCTTCACCTGTAGAAATATAATTTTGATGACGATAAAACTAATAGACATAGATCATGGCCGCCACAGCTAAATAGAAAAAAAATTGCTATCGTGCAATTCAAGTGCTTTTTCCTCAAAAACTACATGCTTATATCGCTCAATTCAAGAGCAATTCAAGTGCTTTTTCACGATTGCAATGCAAGATTCAATGTAGTAATGTTGCAGAAAAGATAGAATTTTTAGTGTAAAAGTAGTGAATACCTCCAGTATATCTTTACACTATCTTAAAGAAGGATCTACTCCAATAAGATACTTTTCGACGACAACAAAATAAACCATGACAAAATCCAACAGGAATGCGAAAGACAACATATCAAAGAGCATAAGAAATTTCACTTTAGTTTTGACATCAGATTTCTCGCTTCAGTGGTGGCAGCACTTGCAGCAAAAACAGCAAGCTTCTTCACCTGTAGTAAATATAAATGTGATCGCGATAACCTAATAGAACACCTATCCTGTCAGCCATAGCTAAATAGTAAAAATTTGCTATCGTGCAATTCAAGTGCTTTTTTCTTAATAACTAATTGTCCTTAAAATAATGATCTTGTGCTACTTTATTATGTCCTGGCGATGAAAGCACTTTCTTATTGTTTTTAGGCCTCCTTATACTATTGTGTCTTTTATCTTCTAACTTATTTTCTCAAAGGTGATTTGCTATTGTGAGCTGCAGGTATTTATGGTTAGCAATTAGGAAGAGAACTTGATGGCATTTTACAAGGGAAACGGGGGGGACACAGTGTTTCAATCCTTTGGACATATAACACAGAAGATTTGTATCAGCATAGTTTGTAGCAGGGAAGCGCTCCCATGTTATAGATTTCCTCTTATTGCATATATATTATTTCACTCTGAATTTCTTAATAAACTGACATCACTCGGTATACCAAACTCCATTCCTTGTATCGTGCAATTCGCGTGCAATTGAAGTGCTTTTCATGTTTGCAGTGAGATTCGCAGCAATAATGTTGCTGAAAAGACGGAATTTTAGTGGTAGAGTAGTAAATGCCTCTAGTATATCTTGCTTAGGTCTATGATTTTGAGGTAGTAACCGAAACTCCTTTGTCAATTTCATACAATCCTGAGCAGTTTCAGGGGATACAAAGTCAATAGCAACTTTCGTACATGATTGAAAAAGAACAGGGTAACTGTATATTAAACATTACGTCATTAATAAAGGGTGGAAAAAAAGTATTAACTTACAAAATGGTGATAACAAAAGAATTTCGATGTGCATTTTTATTTAGCCCTTGTTTAGTATCCATTATTTCCAAAATACAGTTCTCTCTTTTATTTTCAAACACACGTTCTTCTTGAAAATAATATTACACGCAAATTCAAAAGTTTTCTTTATTTTTTA
>CAIGRB010137892.1:18477-49034 GCA_903798255.1 Fraxinus quadrangulata
TTCATTTTTTCTCTACATCGCCATCAATTGATATAAAATCATAAGGTGAAGGGCACCAATCAATTGGAAGATCCTAATCCGTTCTGGCAAACAATCAGTCATCTATGGATTCAAATATGTTTGTAATTTTATTATTTTTTCAGATTCAACATGGAGTGTGAATAAAGATTAGAGTTTGTAAAGATTTAATTAATGAATCTATAATCCCTAATGTTGAATTAATCTATCAGTTTTACTCCACATAATCTCATATTAAACACGATTAAGCAAAGAAATTATTTTTAATGAACTCCTCCTTCAACTGCTTCTCGTGCTCATTCAGATAAAAAGTCCGGTCATGAATAGGATGAACAACCTAAAGCAAAGCAATGGTTAAGACAAGATCAAGTCTTCTTAGTCCGTGTTTGACATCCATTAAAATAACTCTTTATTTCTTGAACTCATTTTCAACAACACATCCTCATAACAAAAATATTCTACACGTAAACCCAGAAAATATTTTTCTACTGTTTAACCTCATATTCTTAAAAAAAATCACTATTCCAAACTCATTTCCCCCAAGAATCTCTTTTTAATGGTTCTCAAACGAGGGCTTAGTACAACAAAAGTTTGACAACCCTTGAGCACTCGGAAAATCTGAAGGAGACGTTATAAAATGGTGAAATTCTTTCCAGTGTTTTTGTAAGTATTCCATTATTCTGGGGACATCCTACATACAAAATGTCCCTAACAGCCCCTCCACGCAGAGTCTTGGGACAGCCTTTGCTACTTTGAAGAGAATCTTTAGGCATGGTCGAGTTTCCACCTGTCTGAATACTGAAACGCACGCAGCACGGCAGTCTCAAGATGAGCATTTCCGAGTGACGTGCTGGGTTCTTTTTCCTCAATTTTGTTTTTCACTAAACAATTGCAATGATTGATGTTCTCCTTCACAGATTCACCTTTCTGAAGCTGGTCGTGTGAATCTGTTTTACAAGCAATTCGAGGTTCATGTACACTAGCAGCAAAAACAGCCAGCTTTCTCGCCTGTAGACATAATTTTGATCACGATACACCTAATAGACATCGATCATGGCTTCCATAGCTTAATAGAGAGAAAAAAAAAAGCTATTGTGCAATATAAGTGCTTTTTCCTTAAAAACTACAAGCTTATATAGTTCAATTCAAGTGCAATTCAAGTGCTTTTTCATGATTCCAGCGTGAGATTCACGGTAATGATGTTTCTGAAAAGATAGAATTTTTAGTGTTGAAGTAGAAAATACCTCCACTATATCTTGATTAGACCTATAATTTTGAGGAAGTAACTGAAACTCCTTTGTCAAATTCATACACACCTGAACATTTTAAGGGGATACAAAGTCAACAGCGACTTTCTTACAGAACTTAAAAAGAACAGGGCAACTTTATGTGAACTACTACGTCATTCATAAGAGAAGCGAAGGTGCTTATAAGCCAATTATTGTACTGTAGATTAAAAAGAAAATCAACTTACAAATTAGTGATACCAAAATATTTCGACTTGTATGTTTCATTAAATAAGCATGTTTTAAAAGAATTTACCTGTCTGTTTCACACTTGATGTGGACACTCAGCGAGAATGAACACAGCCTCGCCCAGGTATTGCTCGAACATCCAAGATCAACATATAATCGGAAAGAAACAAAATATTCTGGTTAATTTCCCCCATGTGATTTCACATTAAAAAAAATTAAGCAAAGAAATAAATCTTAAAGAACTACTCCAACTGCATCTTGTGCTTCTCATTCAGATAAAAAGTGGTCATGAATAGGATGAACAACATAAAGCAAAGCAATGTGTTAAGACAAAATCAAGCAATTATAGTATAAATGAAATTTGACAACCATTAAGTACACTGTACACACAAAATCCAAAGGAGACATTATAAAATTGTGAAATTCGTCCAGCGCTTTTGCAAGTATTCCATTATTTCGGGCATGGTCGAGTTCCCACCTGTCCAATATCAAAAACCCGGGCGGCGCATCAAGACAAGAATTTTTGAGTGTTGCTCTGGATTCTTTTTACTTTTTCCTCAATTTTGTTTTCCACCTGACAAAATTTGCCATCAGTGATCTCACCTTTCTGAAGCTGGTCAGGTGAATTTCTTTTTCTTCTCTTTTCACGCAGTTCGAGGTTCATTTATACCTTGAAGCTCGTCTGAATGTTCAACCTCAGTTTCCCATCTCATTTTAGCAATCTTTTTTCTTTTCAGCGAGCCAGGCTTCTTATCTGTTGTGTGTATCCAACTGAAATATATCCTCATTAAAACATCTTTTCTGAGAAAACTAGAGTGCTTGTTCGGTAAGGACTATAGACATTAAAAAGGAAAGTCTTAACTGTTTCAAAGTGCGACGATATCCTCCCCCTTTCTTGCAGAAGTCGAGTATGCTCACACCAAGATTCAACAAAGAATATTCTTGAGCAGTTGACGTGCATTGTCATATAATTGAATTAGCAAACATGTAATAAAACTCTTCGGCCTATAGTATGAAGTACAAAAACCGAGGCTCAATTTCCAGAATAAAAATACGAAAACAAGATATAACGTACTGTATTTTCGTGTTCTTAAACAACCACATGCAGAAACTTCAAAACATGGTGCATTACATATACACAGAACTGAACTCCTCCCACCTCCACCCCTACATTTATATCTATGATGCTATGATAAAGCATCTATGTCTACCAAAATGTATGTAACATTTCAAGTTTGTATGGGGCACCATGTGCTGAAACAAATGTAAGAAGGTTGAAACCTAAACATACAATAGCAAAATACGAGTTTGAACAGGACAGCAAAAGTTTATCGGAAGGGTAATGAAAAACTTTAAGACTACTATAGATGGCCATCTTGATCATAAGCAATAATAAATTTCTCTATATTTCCAGTTTCATCCCTAGAGAGCCCTCAAAATTCATACAAGAGCTTGCTGTTGCATTTTTTTAATCGCAAATGTATAATATCGGACATTTGAGTCCGAATAAATGTTCCCAAGAGGACTATTATTTATTCCTAGTTTACTATTTCAAACTTTTATCCAACGAGAATAAACGATGATTTGGTGATTGATTATCTAAATTATACTAACTACTAGAAGTTATTAAAGGCACAAAAAAATCGAATCAAGGTTTCAAATATGAAAGGGAGATTAGGCCCACAATTTCATCTATTGATTATATTTAGTTCTTTAGTCAAGATTCCTAACCTAATGTAAAATTCATTCGAATTCTTTTAATGTATTTAATTTATTCCTCTCAAGTTCCCATTAAGTCTATTTAACTAAGTCAATTTCACATCTCTATGTGAGTCTATTTAACTAAGTCAATTTCACATCTCTATGTGAATCCAAATAAACTTTAGTTAACCACATTTGATTTCTAAAAATTCATGTAACGATCTCATTAACTAGTAAAAGTATCTCTACTTTTTATACTAGTTACCGGATTTTACTATGGGGTCTAAATTTAAAACTCGACTCTCGACTCGTAATAAATTCACAAAATCAATGAATAATTAGCCAAAGAATTCAAGCATTAAATTCCATGAATAAAATCAACAAACTTTTAAAGAACTAGAATCTTGAAAATAGAAATAAAATGTCTCAATAGAATACATTGTCCTGCCCTAATGAAAAATCTAGCTACTCGTGATAAATGAAGAAAAACAATAAATATTAATTGAATACATCACCGGGTTTTGAATTAAGATATAGATAAGTGGACAAATCTTGCACCAAGATGATCTTCATACCCAATCAATCTTCAAACACTTTGATTTCTTGTTTTTTCTTTGATTTGTCTCTCCTAATTCTCAAATTGTTTCCTTGTGTTTCTCCATGAGTGGAATCCTTCAAAAGTGCCTCTCCTCCTGTATTTATACTTCTTCTAATCATTTTCCCGAATTTGGAGTCTTTCTGAGCTTTTAACGAGCCAAAAATCTGCACCTTAGGACGTATCAGGTGGCGCCTAGGCACCATGTGAGCGGCGTCATGTTGTTAAGTTGGGTGGTGCCTAGGCACCAAATGGCGGTGCCACCTTTCGGTATAAAATTTGCCTCTTGTATGGTGCCTGAGCGCCACATGTTTTGCTTTCTTAGCTCCTGGTGGCGCCGGGGTGCCATCTCTCAGGAAATTTTTTCGGCTTCCTTCTTTTCGTGGCGCTTGGGCACCCCCCGTTGATGTTGTGAAAATTTCATTTTTGCCCTTTTTCTTCCCTTCTCTTTAGTTTATGCCAATTTCACTTGTTTCTCCAACTTTTGCATCATTAACACCACCTCACAAAACCTATAAAACAACGCTAATACACATATCAAAACGTTCTAAACTCATGAGATCTAACCAATTATCAAGTTAAAATAATATAAAATGAGTGAGTTAAACACACTCATCACTTGCCCCGAGTGTCGTCCTATCGTGCTAGGTAGAGCACGAGAACTCGATATATCAGCAATCCTATGAAGAAAATGTAGCTGCATTAGCAACAAATATAGAATAAGAGGGGGGAAAAAGAAAAAGAAAAGGAAAATGTCACTAAATATCTAGCAATTGCAAGTGCTCATGGAATAAAGAATTCCGATGATAATTTTGCTCATCTTCGTATAAAGTTAAACTAAAATTCATCATTGCTTTGACTTCTATATGCAGGTCCTTAAATTCATCAAATTTTAGGTGGTTCCAATTAATTATTTAAACAATCTTAAGGAAGTATCTACTCCAATAAGATACTTCACTGACAACAACAAAATAAACCATGACTAACTCGAACAGGAATAAAAAAGACAACATATCAAAGAGCATAAGAAATTTCACTTTAGTTTTGAAATCAGATTTCTCGCTTCAGTGGTGGTAACACTTGCAGCAAAAACAGCAAGCTTCTTCTTCACCTGTAGCAAATATAAATGTGATCAGGATAAACCTAATAGAACACCTATCCTGGCTGCAGTAGCTAAATAGTAAAAATTTTCTATGCAATTCAAGTGCTTTTTCCTTAATAAATACTGGTCCTTAAAATAATGATCTTGTGCTACTTTATTATGTCCGGGTGATTAAAGCACTTTCACAAGTTAAAATCTAACGAGATGTAATTTTGTGGGGGTTCATTTTTTCGTTTGATTTACTACATTTTATATATATATAAAAAAAAAGGGATTATGCCCCTGTTTGATAGGGATTAAACTCAGATTTTTAATAAATTTAGATAAAAGTTGATGAAATGTGTGATTGAAAAGTTGTGAGACTCATGAAATATATGGTTAAAATTTATTGTTGACTTTGACTTAGATTAAAATATGAATTTTAACCGGTAACAAACAAGGGCATATTTATCATTAATTTCTTTCCCCGTTTCCTAGAAGAAAGTGAAAAGTCGATTGTTTTTAGGCCTCTTTATACTATTGTGTCTTTTATCTTCAAATTTAGTTTCCCAAAGGTGATTTGCTATTGTGTGCTGCCAGTATTTATGGTTAGCAATTAGGAAGAGAACTTGATGGCATTCTACAAGGGAGTCGGGACACACAGTGTTTGAATCCTTTGGACATATAAGTGGTTTCTGCTTGAAGATGATTTGTATCAGCATAGTTCATAGCAGGGAAGAGTTTCCCATTGTTATAGATTTCATCCTATAGCATATATTTTCTTTGCTCTGAATTTCTTAATATACTCACTGGTTATCCCAAACTCCTTTCCTTATATCGTGCAATTCATGTGCAATTCAAGTGCTTTTCCAAAAGAATTAGTCAAATCCCGACAACAGAAAATCCATAGTGATTTCTGCTCAATCATATCCTCAATTTGAGAGTTAAGAGAAGAATAATTAAGTCATATCTGATGAATATACCAGTATACCCGATCATCTTCCTCAAATACCGCAACCACTATATCATCCTCGATCAATTAAGCACCTTAAAATGATATAAATACAAAGGCATTATTAAACATTCTGAGTGATATATATGAAGAAGTAGAAAGACAAATTCCATGTTTGTATAGTACCACGTATGCAGGCTTCATTGTCTAGCTGAGACCTCTGCTCTTGTTGTATATGCCTCAGGACAGGTAGAACATTAACTGGTGAGGGACCTTTCAACTCTGATACTCTCATTGGTTTCTACACAGCACCCTTGAACAATCAAACTATGTCAAAAAATACAGAAATAACGTAGAACAATGATAGCATAAGTGAGGCCATGATACCTTTACTTGTACAACTGCTTAATGGCAAGCTTTGCAATTGCAATTTCCACAGCAACATGGGCATGATTTCAAAATTTCCTCTTTTCTCCTCTCAGGATACCTAGTTCATTATATGCATTTCAAAAATATAACCAGATATTTTACCAACCAACTCATAATACGATTACGTCAACCACATAGATCAGCATAAATATAGTCAATGAAACTTACTAAAGAAGTTTAAGATGCATAATAGGTGAAGTTTCTTCTATTTTCTGCCTCAAAATCTATGAAGTCAGTGATCATTCATGAAAAATATACATTTACAATTTTGTCAGTGAAAGGAACTAGTATCTATCGTTACCACTTTTCAATGCACTCATAAAAGTAGTGTTTTTTCTTGTATTTTAAACAGATGACAACGCCAAGGTTATCATTCTTCAGGCATTGGTGACACATTGAATTTTTTGTTATTACATCCTTGTACCTTTATATAAGAATAGAATTAAAACCGAACCTTCAATGTGACAACACCAGCTGCCACCTCAGAGGCCCATACAACATAACACTCATAATGCAGAGAATAGAAAAGGCCTAACAATCTTTATTCTTCGGAGTATTCCCTTCATCTCTACAATTATTCAACATGATTAGTTGAAGGGAAATATCCAAATACATAGATTATTATTTTCAATAATCCATACATATACAGAAAACTTGAGAAATTATAAAACCAAACATGCTAAAAACAGGTTAAAAAGTAAACAGTGAGAATGTGATATGCAAGGGAAAACTGTGGTTTTACGTACTCCAATTTATTTTAAGCATCCATATTGTGTGATGCCATCAACTTATTGGGAGAAAAGAATATCACTTTGATCTCATGCCTTTGCTAGCAATAAGTCGCCCCAAATTTACATCATTTTGGATTTTTTATAATACTTTTTACAAAAAAAACCTATAACCCCTCACACGCTTGATAAAAGTTGACTTCTGAGATAGTCAACAACTAAGTGATCTTCGTGAATGAGGTCTGTACACTAATGTCTAGACTTCATCCTTGAAAACGTGAATTATTCTGAATGGATCAATGACTATTGTATTGTTGACATGTATTATTTTCATTTCCTTCTATATGTGATGCTATGATAAAGCATGTGTCTATCAAAATGTTTGTAACATTTCTAGTTTGTATGGGCACCATTGTGCTGAAACAAATGTACAAAGGTAAAAACCTAAACATACATCAGCAAAATACGATTCTAACAGGACAACAAAAGTTTATTGGAGCATTCTATAGATTCTAAATGATCATCTAATCCTCTGAAGCAACAATACATTCCTCTGTATTTCCCACTGCCCCTAGAGACCCTCAAACAACAACAGCTTGCCCCGGTTGTGGCCCTATTGCACTCGGTGGACTACCAGAATTCAATTCATCAGCACTCCTATGAAGAAAGTGTAGCACTAGCAAAGTACTGAATAAAGTGGGGAAAAAAAGATAATGTCACGACATATCTAGCAATTGCAAGTGCTCGTGGAATAAAGAAATCTGATGATTTTGCTCATATTTGGATGAAGTTACATCAAAATTCATAAATATTTCTCAACAGTCTACTATTGGATAAAATTCAAGAATGCTATCTTAATAACATCTCCTTGTGCTCAAGATTTAAGGATGGCAGTAGTTATACTTTGTTTCCACTGATGTATGTAGGAAATTAATCAAAATTTAAGTGGTTCACTCCCTTAAAATTTCTTGTCAAATCTATAATTTATTTAAACAACAATCTCCTACTTCAATTACATATTTTACAGACAACAACAAATGAAATCAAGAGTAAATTGATCAGTAATGCAAAGAATAATATATAAAAGAACACGAGAAATTTAACTTTAGTTTTGAAATCAGATTTCTCGCTTTAGTGGTGGCAACACTTGCAGCAAAAACAGCTACTTCTTCACCTGTGGAAAATAGAATTTCGATCGTGTTAAACCTATTAGAACATTGATCATGGTTGTCATAGCTAAATACAAAAAAATTGCTATCGTGCAATTCAAGTGCTGTTTCCTTCAACGCTACATGCTTATATTGTGCAATTCAAGTGCAATTCAAATTTGAGGTTTCTCCATATCCTGAAAATTCTATCAGTTGCAGATTTTTTTTAAGCCACTTGGCCTGCTGCATCTTTCTTTTCAGAAGGTTTCTTATTTTTTGAACCATTTGGCCGACCTCATCTACCCTTCTGGTTAACTCCATCTGAAATCTCATTACTAAGAGCACTACCAAGACCATCATTTTTCTTAACAGTCCCATCGCCATCATTATTACTAACAAAGTCCATGACTAAGTCTCCCCCAACGTCACCAGATGATGTATGTGTTTCACCATTAACAATGTAACCTCTCATTTCTGGGTTTGGTCAATAATAGGTAGAAGTTTCTTTGAGTTCTTGTAACCCTTTGGGGCCTCCCACCGGGGCTCCTTTCCTCTCACAATCCCATCTACAAGGGGTTCCCAACCTTTATCAACTTGAACCAGCATCTCCTTACATCAATCACAGCAACTTTTCCTTGTTCTTCGACCCCTCGGCCGCCCCTTATTTGCAAATCATATGGTCACCTCCAACACCTTGACCACTAACCTCCCTAGGAATTTCCCCATCCTTACCAAAGCGGCAAAGCCTAGATCTCTAAGGACATCCTCGTTCGAACAACAGAAACTTCAGATTTATCATCCTTCTCAACTGTACCTAATATCTTCTCCTTTCCAATGACTCAAACAATCATCACTTCATCCTCGTCCTTCTTCTCGACATTCACCTTACTACCTTCAAAATTCTTACCTTCAATGGCTGCCTACATTGCCTCAATTTCATTCCCAACTCTGATTCTCTTTTTCATTTTCAGAACCCTCTTGCCAACCTCTTCTTTCAGTCCTAACAACATTATCATTTTCTTCATAAATTCTCTTCTTCTCCTTATTCTTAGAACCCTTTGGCCTTCCTTCCTTCTTTGCCTTAAGAGCACCACCATCTTCACCCCCATTTTCCCCAGCACTCACACCCACTTGTCCGTCGCTTTCTCTGCCCTCTATTACCTGATTTTTCTTGTCATGTGCCGCCTCCCACCACCATTCATATCACTATTTCCAGAAATGGTGTCAGAATTCCCTCCACAACCGGTTTCTTGATTTTCCTTCTGCTGGTTTTTCTTCATTTTCCTCCTATCATACAAACACTTGTATTCAATTCCGTGGCTCTGGCAGAGAGTTTTGCAGGAATAGCTTCTGATTTGCACCTCCATATTCCTCTGGACACAGTCCTACAGCACTGCTTCCTCTGATCAACCCCTTCACCACCACCACCAGAGCCACCTGTACCACCGGTTGCCACTTCCATTATTTCCCAATTTATTTTTTCTCACAGCCACCAAAAAGAAAGTAACAAAAATCCCTTGTAATCCCTTCGCTTAAAGGCCCAAATTTTGTTGGTGAATTGAATAATTCACCACCTAGCTGCTCTAATATGTAGGAAGAAAAAAGAATGCAAGCTGATTAAGAAGAATTCAATTTCAAATTCATCCCTTCACATTAACAAGAAATGGTGTCAGAATTCTCTACACCACCATTTTCTTGATTTTCCTTTTGTTTATTTTATCTCATTGTCCTCATTTCGTACGAGTTACCTGTACAGCATTCTTAGCCCATGTATGTCACCCTTTAAAACGAAACTCTTTAATTCTCACTCATTTTCAACTACACATTTACACAATTAAATATTTTACACATAAACCCAAAACTTTTCCGTGCTTTTTGACCACACATTCTCCAAAAAATTACTATTCAAAACTCTATTTTTTCAAAATAATAGCAATCAAACAAGGGCTTAAGAATCAATCTACTCCAATTAGATTCTTCACCGACAACAAAAAAAAAAAAAAATCTCAACTAAATCAAACAGAAATGCAAAACAAAATATATCAAACAGCACGAGAAATATAACTTCAGTTGACATCAGATTTCTCGCTTCAGTGGAGGCAACGCTTTGCAGCAAAAACAGCAAACTTCTTCACCTTTAGCAAAAAGAATTTTGATCGTGGTAAACCTATCGTGCAATTCAAGTGCTGTTTCCTTCAAAACTACAGTGCAATTCAAGTGCAATTCAAATTTGATGAACTTTTTCGCATTAAATCTGTACTTCGCTAGAACCAATCAGTTGCTGCAAGTTTTTCTTGAGCCCCTTGGCCTGCTGCACCCTTCTTATAGAAAGTTTCTTAATTTTTGAACCCTTTGGTAGATCTACCCTTTTGGTTAACTCCATCATTACTAAGAGCACTACCAAGACCATCATTTTGCCCTCATTATTACCAATAAAATCTTTGCCTAAGACTCCCTCAACATCGCGTACGATGTATGTGTTTCTCCATTAACAATGCAACCTTTCATTTTCTCGATTTGGTCAATCATAGGTAGAAGTTTCTTTAAGTTCTTGAAACCCTTTGGCCTCCAGTTGAGGCCTTTCCTCTTCACAATCCCATCTAAAAGGGGTTCTCAACCTTTATCTACTTGAACCGGCATCTCCTTACATCAATCACGGTAAGTTTTTGCTTGTTCTTCAATACCTCGGCCGCTCTTATTTGCAAATGTATGGTCACCACAAACACCTTGACCACTAACCTCTTTTTTCAGTCCTAACAACATCACCACTTTCTTCATGAATTCTCTTCTTCTCCTTATTCTTAGAACCCTTTGGCCTTCCTTTCTTCTTTGCCCTAAAAGCACCACCATCTTCACCCCCATTTTCCCCAACAATCACACCCACTTGCCCTTCGCTCTCTGCCCTCAATTTTCTGATTTTTCTTGTCACGTGCCGCCTCCCACCACCACTCATATCACTATTTCCAGAAATGGTGTCATAATTCCCTCCACCATTGGTTTCTTTATTTTTTCCGCTGGATTTTCTTCATTTTCCTCCTTATACAAACGCTGGTATTCAATTTCGTGCATCTGGCAAGAGTTTTACCAGGAATAGCTTCTGATTTGCACCTTCAATTTTCTCTGGACCCAGTCCTACGACATTGCTTCCTCTGATCAACCCCTTCACCACCACCACCACCACCACCAGAGCCCCTATACCACCAGCCGCCACTTCCATTATTTCTCAATTTTTTTTCCTCACAGCCACCATAAAGCAAGTAACAAAAACCCCTTGTAAACCATTCACTTAAAGACCCAAATTTTGCAGGCGAATTGAATAATTCACCAATGTTCTAATAGGTAGGAAGAAAACAGAATGCAAGCCGATTAAGATTGCTGCAATTTCAAATTCATCTCTCCACATTAACAAGAAATGGTGTCGAATTTCTTCCATTACCTGTTTCTTGATTTTCCTTCTGTTAATGTTTTCTCATTGTCCTCCTCTATATAAGTTACCCGTACAGTAAAGATCAATCTACTCCAATTAGATACTTTACCGATAACAACATAACAAACCTCGACTAAATCAAACAGAAATGCGAAAGAAAACATATCAAAGTGAACGAAAAATTTAACTTTAGTTTTAACACTTGCTTCAGTGGTGGCAACACTTGCAGCAAAAATAGCCAACCTGTAGAAAATAGAATTTCGATCATGTTAAACCCATTAGAACATCGATGATGGCTTCCTTAGCTAAATTCAAAAAATAATTGCTATCGTGCAATTCAAGTGCTGTTTTCTTCAAACTACATGTTTATATCGTGCAATTCAAGAGCAATTCAAATTTGAACCGGCATCCCCTTACATCAATCACAGCAACATTTTGCTTGTTCTTCGACCCCTCGGTTGCCCTTTATTTGCATTCGTATGATCACCTCAAACACCTTGACCACTAACCTCCCTAAGAATTCCCCCAACATTACCAATGCCTAGATCTCTAATGACATCCTCGTTTGAACAACAGAAACTTTAGATTTATCATCCTTCCCAATTGTACCTACGATCTCCCCCTTCCAATGACTCGAACAATCATCACTTCATCCTCGTCCTTCTTCTCGACATTCACCTTACCACCTACAAAATTCTTAGCTTCAGTGGAATGGTGTCAGAATTCCCTCCACCACCAATTTCTTGATTTTCCTTTTGCTAGATTTTCTTCATCTTCCTCCTACTGGATTTTCTTCATTTTCTTCCTCTCATACAAATGCTTGTATTTAATTTCGAGCCTCTGGCAGAGTTTTGCCAGGAATAGCTTTTGATTTGCAATTTTAGTTTCCTCTGGACCCAGTCCTATAGCACTGCTTCCTCTGATCAACCCCTTCACCACTAGCCCAACCACCACCAGAGCCACCTGAACCACCAGCCGCCACTTCCATTATTTCAAATTCATCCCTTCACATGAACAAGAAATGGTGTCAGAATTCCCTCCACCACTGATTTCTTGATTTTCCTTCTGTTTAAGTTCTCTTATTGTCCTCCTCTCATATAAGTTATCTGTACAGCATTCTTAAGGATCAATCTACTCCAATTAGATACTTTACCAACAACAACAAAACAAGTCCCGACTAAATCAAACAAAAATGCAAAAGAAAACACATCAAAGAGCACGAAAAATTTAACTTTAGTTTTGACATCAGCTTTCTCGCTTCAGTGGTGGCAACACTTGCAGCAAAAATAGCCAGCTTGTTCACCTGTAGCAAATAGAATTTCGATTGTGTTAAAATATCAACGATTTGGTGACAGCAATCAATACAGCTCCTTCTCTTGTTTTGCCTAAACAAAATTGTCTGAATTCATGTATAAATTCTTCGTACTTTTTCGATTATCTCTAGAAAGAAAGGTTGAATCTACATATTAATTGAAATTATCAAAAGTGGCTTTTTTCGGTTTACTAACGATAGTTAAATCAATATTTTATTTACTAACATTGCAATGTGACATAAAGGAGAATTATGTTGAACAATTTACAAGTGTCATAAAGTACATGTAACAAATTTCAATACCATTTCAATCCGAGCTCTCTTATTTGTTCGGTTGTTTCCTGAAAAAAGTAGATTCTAGATATGAATTGAAATTATCAATAGTGACTATTTGTCGGCTTATGAGAGAAACTAGATCAAGATTTTATATACCAGCGTCCCCACATAAATGAGGCTACGGCTAAACAGTTTACAATTATTTGTCAGATTACGAGATAAATTTAGAATTAAAATTTTATTCACTAGCGTCCCGACACAAATTAGCCTATCGTATTTGATCGACTATTTAATGCTTGAAAAGAAAACAAGTGATCATTTGTCAGTTTATGAGTTAAAAGCTAGATCGAGACTTTATTTACTAGCACCGCGACATAAAGAAGATTTTTGTCACTACCTTACTCCCTGCAGACCTAACTTCCAAGGTATAATGCTAACATTAACTTTTTCTTATCGAGGTCGACAGAGTAGCAGCAGAAAATGCAGGCAACAATAAACATGGGCCAATAGCAAGTGGTATTTTCCCAAGATTTTCCTTAAATTCAGTTCAAAAACTCAAAATTCAGATAATGTTAATCTGAGTGTTAGAGCATGAACCCAATAACTCCATCGAATGCTATTCAAAACCTATCTTTTGTACTAGTGACAATTGCAGAAATGTAAATAAAGTGAAACTGAAAGTTATTATAAAGTCATAATATTTGGTCGGATTCATTATATATCCTCTTGTGTTGTGTATAAACTGCTACAGAAAGGACCTGTAATCGGTAGATTCAATTTAACTACAATGATAATATCATTCTTCAATGTGAGGCATAAGAATCTAAAACGAAAGTTTTTGATCCTTCAACTCAGCGCAACTAAAAACTCGAAAAAAGAAAAACCAAATCATCATTAAACTGAAAAAGATGACCTTTTTGGCTCTCTCCTGGCCAATCACAAGTTTATCAAGCACCTTACAGATTCCTTTCGGGGTTGCAAAATTCGAGCCAAAATTGGACCTACCCCAGCACCCATCCTTCGAGCCCGGAGCCCGTACTTGACCAGTCCCCTTCACTCATCTGAATAAATTTGACTCCCCTTAAAACAGCCGCCACGGCAGTATAAAAACAATTAACTTTGATAAAGAATTGTAATAATCGGGATATGGGTTTTGGAGGAAAAAGTGAAGATTTAGGTTGGAAAATGCTGTGCAAAAGGATTTCTAGAGCTGATAGTGAAAATTGGAAGATGGGCTTGGGAGGACGTTTTGCACGAAATTATATTTCGAATTAAATTCACATACCGTCCGTTAACAAGAAGTAATAAAGTGAAATTGAGTTCAATCATGATCACATGGAGATTAATTAGTTCAAATCTAATTATTGCGATGTTCACCAAAACAAGAATAATATAATATATTTTTTGTGACAAAATTATAATTAAAATAAGCTAGTTTTGAAACTATGAGTAAATTAATTAAACTAAATATAAATTATTCTAAATACATTACGATCATAATGTGTTTAATAAATGATAAATGCACTAGAATCTTGAATTCTTATACAATAATCATTTTTAACCTTAATTTTATACTTAGACAACGCGATTGAATTTGACAAATCAATGTTCCTATTTTATTTAACAATATCTCTCAACTAATGTCAAACCTACTTTATATATGATCAAACTATATTTCTATGATGAATGTGAATATATAAAAATGCATGAATTTTTATGAGCATTTAAATATTCGCATAAGATATGACAATTTATTTTTATCCCATTTCGAATTCTATGATAATTTATATATATCGAACTTATGTTCCTTATTTCGAATGCATAAAATATAGCCACCAAATTCAAACAACTATTGTGCACAATAATTGTGGAGAAATGAAATTAATATAAAATATTCAATATTTAAAAACGTGTTTTTAAGGTCAAACATATAAAATTAAAGATTAAAAACTCATATTACATGGTTCATCGTTCTCCTAACACAAAGAAAATTAGTATAGCATGTTATGAAGAAGAAAATAAAAGAAATATTGAAAAATTGACATCACCAAAATAAAGCTTAAATTGAATATTCGAGTTTTGGAATCGATTTTCGTGTTTCTTGCCTCCTCCTTCACTACCAAAATCTCTTAAAATATATTATAATGCATGGTGTTTAGTTCTAGACGGCTCTAGGTCTTTAAAAGACGTTCTAAAATTTATTTCCATAAGAGTTGGAATCAAACTAGGAAATTAGAAATTTTTTCCCAATTAAGCTTGGACGAGCGTCCAATATAAAATGGGACGGCCAAGCATAGAAAATTACTCATGTTATTGAAGTTTAGGGTCAGGCGGCCGTCTAATTGAGCGGCTACCCAGTTATACGAATTTTGCGAATTTTCATTTCAGTCATTTTCTTCATTCTTTCTTCTACCACATTAAGTTACTTCAATTTTAGTGCTTCAACCTTTACTCAAATGCATATTAATCTCCAAACTTCCATCTATTGGCTAATTGATCATTCTTTCTTTTCTAATTGCTTAGAAACGAATCCAAAACTAAAATAAGATAAAATTAACATAAGTTAAGTAAAATTCAATAATAAAACGATGCAAAAACTTAATAATATGATCCGAATAAGTGCACAAAAATGCATTTATCAGATATTCAATGAATATGTGATATAAGGATTTTTTTTCGGGGAAATTTTTTAGGGAAAGAAAGAAAAATGAAAACGTTTGGGGTTAAAACTCAGAGAAAATACCGGTGAAACGAGGATGTATTGACATTGGAGGCATTTGCCAAGCTTTATGTTTATCTCTGAATAGTCAACTGGTTGAAGTGAAGAAGATCATGTTCTTAATTAATAAAATCGATGTGACAAGATGAGACATTGTGAGAAACACGGTCGTCAAGAAAGTTAAAGTAGTAAAACTTATATTTCTTTAAAATAGTCATTTAATTATAAGAAAGCAAACAACTAATTCTACATATTTCTCAAGAAATCTTGTTTCAATTCTTGATCGGATATGTGATCTCAATATAATAACACAAATACTTAACTAGCATGTGTGAGCTTCAAACTTCTCGACGACAAGGTTGTAGCTTCAAAACAAATGTTATTTTCATAGGTTTCTTGTGTTGAAATGATCGTCCGCCTAGCAATGCCAAATGAATTACTAAAGACGAATTTTCTCAGCTAGATGCATATTTTCTGGATGCTTATCCGAAGCCTAATTCGCCAGAGTCGAGTTCTTTTCTATCAAAGGGAAATGGTGCAACCCTAAAAGTCTGCTCGAAGCATGGAAAGAATTAATTTCATTAGGGTTTTCATTAGTCATTGTTGGCGTGAGTGCTACATCTAAAACTCTTCGGCCTCTTATAGTACATATGAAGCACAAAAATCTAAGCTCGATTTCCATGATAGAAAATATGAAAACAGGATATAGTGGACAATTTTTTTCAGAGAAAATGTTCATAAAATCTGCATGCAGATACTTCACAACACGGTGCATTACATATAAGTTTACACAGAACTGAACTTCCCCCCCTATTGACATTTCTATCTATGATGCTATGATAAAGCATGTATGTCTATCAAAATGGCTGTAAAATTTCTAGTTTCTATGGGGCACCAGGTTAACACCGAAACGTACATCAGCAATATATGAGTTTGAACAGACCACAAAAGTTTTATCCAAAGGGTGATGAAAAACTTTCAGAATCTCGATCCTCTGAAGTAGTAATACATTCCTCCGTATTTCCAGTTTTGTCCATAGAGCGTCCTTAAACTACAACAGCTTGCCCCGGTTGTTGCCCTATTGCGCTCTGTGGATCACGAGAATTTGATTCATCAGCATTCCTGCAAAGAAAGTGTAACATTAGCAACAAGTACAGAATAAAGAGGGTCAAAAAAAGACAATGTCGCCACATATCTAGCAATTATAAGTGCTTGGAGGACAAAGAAAATTCGAGAATGCTATTTTTCTTTATAATGTATCTCCAGGTGAAGAGGATTATGCTCGAAATATAAGGATGGTAGTAGCATATTTACGCTGTTTCAACTGTTATATGTAGCAAGTCCTTAAATTCAACAAATTTTAGGTGGTTCATCATTTGTACAACAATCTCAAGGAAGGATCTTCTACTCCAATTAGATATTTTACTGACAACAACAAATGAAATCAAGTGTAAATCGAACAGTAATGCAAAAGATAATATATCGAAGAGCTTGAGAAATTTTACTTTAATTTTGACATCAGAGTTCTCGCTTCAGTGGTGGCAACATTTGCAGCAAAAACAGCCAGCTTCTTCACCTGTAGCAAATATAATTGATCAATATAAACCTAATAGAACACCACTGATGACTGCCATAGAAAAAAATTGCTGTTGTGCAATTCAAGTGTTTTTCTCATATTTGCAGTGTGAGATTCACAGTAATAATGTTGCTGAAAGATAGAATTTTAGTGGTAAAGTAGTAAATACCTCTAATATATCTTGCTTAGATCTATGATTTTGAGGAAGCAAACGAAACTCCTTTGTCAATTTGATACACTCTTGAACGTTGTCAGGGGATACAAAGTCCACAGCGACTTTCGTACAGGACTAGAAAAGGACAGGGTAACTTTATATTAACCACTACGTCACTAATAAGAGGAGAGAAGGTGCTTACAAGCCAATTATTGTACCAAAATGTGTAAAAAGAAGCATATTTTATGAGAGGTTTACCTGTCTGTTCCGCACTTGATGTGGGCACCCAGCGGGAATGAACACAGCCTCACCAAGGTATTGCTCAAACGTCCAAGGTTCAACATCTAATCAGAAGGAATTAAAATATTCTGGTTAGTTTCCCCACGCAGTTTCATATAAAATACGATTAATCAAAGAAATAAATCTTACCAAACTCCTCCTTCAACTGTTTCTTGTGCTTCTCATTTATATAAAAAGTCTGGTCATGAATAGGATGAACAACCTAAAACAAAGGAAACATGCTAAGACAAAATTAAATCTTCATAGTACAATAGAAATTTGACGACCATCAAGTACTCACAGAATACGAAGGAGACATTGTATAATAGCGAAATTCTTTCCAGTGCTTTTGCAAGTACTCCATTAATTTGGGCACATCCTGCCTACGAAAGATGTCCCAAACAGCCCCTGCATGTATTGTCTCGGGACAGTCTTTGCCACTTTGAAGAGAATCTTCAGGCACGGGCAACTTTCTATCTTTGTCTGAATATGAAAACCCGGGCGGCACATCGGTCTCAAGATGAGCATTTCCAAGTGATGTGCTGGATTCTATTTGTTCTTTTTCATCAATTTTGTTTTCCACAGGACAACATTTGCTATCATTTATGTTCCCTATGTCAGCACATTCCTTCAGAGTTTCACCTTTCTGAAGCTGGTCGGGTGAATCTGTTTTACATGCGGTTCGAGGTTCATGTATACCTTGAAGCTTGTCTGAATCTTCAACCTCAGATTCCTTTCTCATCTTAGAATTTTTTTTCCTTTTCAGTGAACCAGGTCTTGTCTTTGTTGTATGCGTCAATATGTTAACCTGAAACTACATCCTCGTTAAAACATCTTTTCTGAGAAAACTGTAAGTGCTAGTTTGGTGAGGACTATAGACAGTACTAAAAAAGAAAAAGTCCTTTAAATCTTGTTTCTTTATACTCTTCGATCTTGTCTAGTTTTGCATGCCAAACATACTCTAAATGGCATACCCGGCATGTGAGGCGAAAGCACAAGAAGCCAAAATATCTAATTGTTGACAGAGGGAAAATTTTAATCATAATGCTGTCAAAGGATTCAAAAACCTATCATAAATACAAATTCAAAGTCAGTCAGGATTCTATATATGGTACATAAAGATCAAATTAACATAATTGATAACTATATCTGAAATTGGACTGAAACGACAAATGGAAAAAGGGCCAAAATGGAGCATATTGGGGGTACTGAGAATAAGAAAAAATAATACTACTCTAAGCTTTAGAGATAAAGACAGGATTGCGAGTCTGAAAAGACAAGCTAAAGTCCTCAATAAGACTAGTCAATTTCAATTATTATTTTATCAGATCGTCTGAGAATCATTTATTTCAGAAAAAAATAATGCGATAAGCATATGCAGAAAAGGTAACATATAATGAACCTACCATAAGTGTACGATCAAAAGCAGTAATGAAATGTTTGGTTAGTTGGATTAAGCACTACAATTATGATTTTATATTTAATTATAGCAACATCAGGTATAATATTTGCCTAAAAGTGACCAACCCCCTATCACTTGAAATAACAGTCATTATTTTTGTGGGAAAATTCGAACCGATGAGTCTAATAAATGTGACTTTAAAATAACAGCAGCAATGCTAGTACAAGCTTACCGCATCAGAAATGTCACAGTGCAAGTTGGTAACCGAATTGCCTATGCCAAGTTCTTCTGAAGATCCATAGGCGATATAAGTTTTAGGTCCCAAGTCAGGTTTTAAGGCACCCTCGGGAAGCTTGGTAGCAAGATTCAAAATACCAGATTTTGGATCGGTATAATCACTAAATGGAAGCATGGCCAAGAATTCACTACCATGCCTTGGTAAACATTCTTCAAATAAACTTGTAGGTGGCCAGTCCTTCAACTTCAGGATTTGAGGCAAACCACTTAGATGCTTACGGCCCTCTAAGTAGCCCCTAAAAAACTGGTGAATATTAATCTCAACCTGTAACATGGAAGAAATATTAATACAAAAATTACAGTTTCTCGTCTAGAGATTTAAACTGCCTGCATCTAATGGTAATTGCCAAGAAGCATTCAATTTATTCTCAAGAACAATAACAACAATCTAGCCTCATTCCCAATAAACATGGGGTCACCTACAAGATTATTATTATTTATTTATTTGGCAAACCACCTAAGAGATTTACCTATTCTACTGCAATTCAATTGATTCTCAAGTCCATAAAGATTAATTGATCTAACAAGTATCTTTCATGTGTAGAACTTGGCTAATCAACAGATGAACTGAACTTACTTAGGAAATCGAGGATAGCTATCAACATAGAGCTTTTATACCAGTTCTAGTAAACATAAGATTCTCTTTTAAAAGGAAAAAACCTCTATCAGCCAAGTCCGTAGTTCTCTCCCTTGAATTCCAAATGTTTCATTTAATACATCATTAACGATAATGCTGTGAGATTCACCTTATAATATGATCAGAAGAATGCATCGAAGGAACAGTGGTGGCAACTGGATAAAACTCGTGCACCAGAACACAGAGGAAAAGCATGAAATGAATAAACTACATATAAAACCCAACACATACCTCACACCAATCCATGCAGTCAATAGCCTTCACAGAGTAATTCTCTGCTTTTAATTTTTTGCTCGCATGTCTGAAGGCCCTCCACATCACCATTGGCTCCCAACTAAGACCCGATGCCTTTGCCAGTGTATTTCTAACAATGACTGGTTCACCTCTCCTCCAGTGCATTTGAAAATGTTCAAACTCAGAATCTCCCGGATCAATAGCATTAGGACAGTACAGAAAGTTATCTTGACTGTTTTCTCTCCATGCTGCTTGTCTTACTTCCATACGAGTATTACCATCTTGAGCAGAGTCATTAACAAGGCACAAAAAACATTTTTGAGAAAATTCAATATCTGTTGACTGGATACCGGACGTAAGGTCCTCCGTACGCCTAATTAATTCATCCACCCAATTAGCGTCGAAAATCCGTTTGAGCACTAGATCCTCGGAACCACAACCACCGTGCTCTTTGAGAGGACATGGTATGCTGCCATTAATCTTTGCTTCCCATTTGGGGAAGTCAAAAGACATGTCGTGTACATGGCCATTGACATGAAGAGTTTTTGCCTCAATACTTCCAGGCTGAATACCTTTTCTGAGTTCAGAACAACAATCAAGGCAGATTTCATAAGAACAATCTGGGTTCGGGCAGCTTCTGTGGAAATTGACAATGGAAGTCTTGCAATTGTCACTGTTGAATAAGAAAGCTTGCAACGTTAAGGTTTGTGACATCATGAACTACAGTCAAAAGGCAGAAATGGTGTCAAAGATCTGAGGATTGAGCCAAATGTTGAAAAGAACAATACTTCGGAAAGAAATCGCAATTTGTAACCACCATGTGTACAGTGTGCAACATTAATAAGAAGTATAATGTAAATACAATAATCAATTTAAAGAACGTGAGTAATCCAGCCCTTTTGAGAAATCTTAATAAGGAAAAGAATACAGGTTTATAATAATGGAATACTGACATGTAGGTATAGTTTAGTCCAACAGTGGGTAATTTCCATTTTTTGAAACAAATACCATAATTATAGGGGGAAAACACTTGAAACCAGTGTACAAGTACAATTATAAAAAAAAGGCTTACAGCTGTGCTGCAAAACTTCAAAAGAATTAGTCAAATCCCGACAACAGAAAATCCATAATGACTTCTGCTCAATCATATCCTCAATTTGGGAGTTAAGAGAAGAAATAATTAAGTCATAGCTGGTGAACATACCAGTATACCCGATCATCTTCCTCAAATACTGCAACCACTATATCATCCTCGGTCAATTGAACACCTTAAAATAATATCGAGTACAAAGACACTGTCAAACATTCCAAATTATACATCTCAATAAGTAGAAAGACAAATTCCACATTATTACAGTACCACGTATGCAGGCTTCAATGTCTAGCTCAGACCTCTGCTCTTCTTGTATATGCCTCAGGACAGGTAGAATTTTAACAAGCAAATATAGGGACCTTTCCAGTCTGATACTCTCATTAGTTTCTTCCCGGCAACCCTAAAACAACCAAGCTACGTCAAATACGAAAACACCGCAGTGAATGCATGATGAATAACGTAGTAAAATAATTATAGCATAAGTGAGGTCATGATACCTTTTCGAGTAAAACTGTTTGAAGGCAAATTTTGCAATTGCAATTCCCACAGCAAAATGGGCATGATTTCAAAATTTCTTCTTTTGTCCTCTCGGGATACCTAGTTCATTATACAAATTTCAAAAATATAACCACATATTTTACCAACCAACTCATAAATATGATTACATCAACCATGTAAATCAGCATATATATACACTAAATGAAACTTCCTAAAGAAAATTGAGACAAATAATAGGTGAAATTCGTTCTATTTCCAACCTCAAAATCTATGAAATCAGTGATTATTCTAGAAAATATACATTTCCAATTTTGTCAGTGAAAGGAACCAGTAACTCTCTTTACCACTTTGCAATGCACTCATAACAGTAACGTTTCTTCTTGCATTTTGAACAGATGACAACACCAACATTATCACTCTTCAAGCATTGGTGACACATTGATCCCCGGTGCTCCTTCTGTTTGGTGGCATCCTGGAAGAAAAATTATTATTCATATACGTTCAACTTAGATCTTGAAAAGATACTTGAAGACACCATAATATAGAACATCTCAAAAACAATATTTATACTGAGAAGTAAAAACCTTCCTCCTTATCTTTGTGTTTCGAATTTCTTCTTATTATCCACGTATCTTTATATAAGAATAGAATTAATGCAGAAACTTCAATGTGAAAACACCAGCTGCCACCTCAGTGGCCCACGTGACATGACACTTATAGTGTGCAAGATGGTACAAGTCTAACAATATTCATTATATGGGAAACTTAAGAAATTATAAACAACCAATTACGCTGAAACCAGTTAAAGAAATAAACAGAGAATGAGATATGCAAGGCAAAATTGTAGTTTGATGTACTCCAATTTATTTTAAGTATCCAAATGGTATGATGCCATCAACTTATTGGAACAAAGGAATAGGGTCTAACCATTAACGTCTAAACCTCGTCCTTTAAAACATGTCTTATTCTGAATGAATCAATGACTATTGAGTTTGTTGATACTCGTTAGATCCTCCGCAATAATTGCTAAAAGTAGCATCAATGATGGTGGGCCATTCGCAAGATTAAGTCTGTCGTGTAGTTTATTGTCCTAATTAGGTGACAGTTAGCTACTGTTTTCCGGTCTGAATTTGGTAACTAAGATGACAATAGATTAATGTCATTTATTCTAAACCCTCAAACTCTATATATCTTTAACCTTCACGTTATTGAATGCTAATTAATACGCATAAAAACTAAACTAGTCTAGTGTAAAAAGATAAGAAACTCACCGACATTCCCACAATTGATGAGTTGTTTGTTTGCTCCCCCATGCATGCAAATTCATTATCTTCTGCAACCCATGTCCTTTGAGGTTTCTCTTTCTCCTGAGAATTCTCAAAACTGAAATTAAACCGTTCAGAAGACATCTGAACTTCGCTAGAACCAATTGGCAGCAGAATTTTCTTTAGGCCCTTGGGCCTGCCACGCCCTTCCTTCTCAGAAGGCGTCTTATTCTTTGAACCCTTGGGTCGCCCTCGTTTACCCTTCTGATTAACTCCATCAGAAAGCTCATTACTAAGAGCACTACCATGACCATCAATTTTCTTAATAGTCCCATCGCCCTCATTATCACCAGCAAAATTTTTGCCTAAGACTCCATCAACTTCGCTGGACATTGTATGTGTTTCTCCATCAACAATGCAACCTTTCATTCTCTGGTTTTGGTCAATCATAGGTATAAGTTTCTTTATGTTCTTGGAACCCTTTGGCCTCCCGCTGCCTCCTTTCTTCTTCACAATCCCATCTCCAAGGGGTGCTCCGCCTTTATCAACTCGAACAGGCGTCGCCTTATCATCAGTCACGACAACCTTTTGCTTGTTCTTTGACCCCTTCGGCCGCCCCTTCTTTGCAACCATATGGTCACCTTTAACAACTTGACCGCTATCCTCCATAGGAATTCCCCTATCCTCATAGATGCCGAGATCTCTAAGGGCTTCCTCGTTCTGAACAATCCCTGCCGACTGCGGGGACCCAACTGTACCTAAAACCTCCCTTTTACTATTGACACTAACAATTGTCACTTCATCCTCACTGCCTTCATCATTCTTAACATCATTGGCCACCTGCATTGCCTCGATTTCATTCCCAATTTCAATTCTCTTTTCCTCTTCAGAACTCTCTTGCCTCCCTCTTTTTCCAATCCTAACAATATCGTCATTTTCTCCATGACTTCTCTTCTTCTTCTCCTTATTCTTAGAACCCTTTGGCCTTCCTTTCTTTTTTGCCCCAAGAGCAACACCAACTTCACCCCTATTTCCCTCAACAACCACGCTTACTCGCTCTTCACTTTCTCTGCCCTCAATTATCTGATTTTCCTTGCCCGCTGACACATCCGCATCACCACCCACATCCCTATTTACAGTAACAGCGTTAGAATTTCCTCCACCGCCTATTTCTTGATTTTCCTTCAGCTGGATTTTCTTCATTTTCCTCCTCTCATACAAACGTTTGTATTCAATTTCGTGCCTCTGGCAGAGAGTTTTGCCAGGAATAGCTTCTGATTTGCACCTCCAGTTTCCTCTGGACCCAGTCCTACGGCACTGCTTCCTCTGATCAACCCCTTCACCACCAGCGCCACCACCGCTAGAGACATCTGCACCACCAGCCGCCACTTCCATTATTGTCCAACTTTTTTTTTCTCACAGCCACCAAAAAGCAACAAAAAACCCTTGTAAACCCTTCACTTAAAGACCCAAATTTTGCTGGTGAATTGAATAATTCGCCTACTAGCTGCTCTAATAGGTAGGGAGGAAACAGAATGCAAGCTAATTAAGAAAGAATTCATCTCTCCACATTAACAAAAAATTAAAGTTATAGCACTTACTACTCACTGCCAGCACATACAGCAGAAATTTTAGTGATCTCTCCATAATTTCAAGAATCCCTACTGAATTACATTTTTCCTTTCTCTTTCCCGTTGGGATTTTTATACGGTAAAGACTTTTTTCAGCTTTCGAAACCGCATTTCTTGCAACTTCAATACACACGCCTTTAGTTCGAACTGCAGGAGACTGGAAGTATGAGACAAGAGAGATACAATCGAGGCTTGGTCTGTTTATGTGGGACCTACTGAGTTTAATATTATTTGTTGGGGTTCACGTGGTTTCAGCGTCGTTTAATGAAAAGTTTTAACGTTAAAATTTCAGAAGAATCTGAATTCAAGGGGTGTTAGAGAATTAGGTGATTTTCTGACAAAATTTTGTTATGACTTTTGTGAAGGCGGTCAATCCAGCTCTTTTCTTGTTTTATCTAATCAAAATTTTCTAAATTCATATATAAGATTTTGTGACTGTTCGATGATTTCTTGGAAAAAGAAAGTTTGAGATTTTAATTAAAAATATGAAAACCGGATTACAAATCAAAAGTTGAACCTTGCTACACTTACAGATAAGAGGACAGAGGGTAGGTTTTTTTTTTCATTTTTTAATTTAGTAGGTCCCATGCATTTGTGAGTATTGATAAAAAATACAGAAGGAACATTTCTATACAAGCAGGAAAATCCATAAAAGTTTTATCGATTTATAGTGTAAAATACGTGTAACAAAATTTTTGTATGTGCTTGAATATTTGATCGATTTACATGAGAAAGTTGGATTATGATTTCGTTCAGTAGTACATCGGCATAAATGTAGCTAATGATGAGCATTTTACAATTATTTGTTGAATTACAATGTAAAGCTAGATCAAGAATTTTTCTGATAGGGCCCCGACGTAATTTATGCTATTGTTAAATAAATTTAAAAATAGAATCTTTGTATTTCGACTATTTCTAGAAAAAAATGAACCGATGTGTTAATTTAAAAGACAAATAATGATCATTTGTCGACTTTTGAACGAAAGCTAGATCAAGACTTCATCTTTCAGCACCATGATATAAAGGAATTTTTTTTTTAATGGTTTACAAGTATCGTATAATCATTCTTCATATAAAAAGACAAATATTGATATAAAGGGTTCGTCTTTATTTATTAATTATGGACAATAAAGCTTAGATCAAATCATAAATTGAATCTTTTTCGTATTGAACAACTTAAACACTTGATTTATAATACAAAATCAATCCATAAACAAAATGCAAGCTCAAATTAATACATATAATTTATTGAAAATTAAATTATTATTTTATTTCAAAATGTCACGAGTACATGTACATTTTCTCAAATGGCCAATACTAAACTAACACTAATTTCGTGTATGAGATTTTTGTATTTGTTTGATTATTTCTTGATAAAAGTTGAGTCGATAGTTTAGTCGAGACTATGAAGAGTGATTATTTGTTGCCTTATCAGTGAAAACTATCAAGATTTTATTTACAAGCATCCCGACAAAAATGAGGTTATTGCCGTAAATTTACAAATGTCTTGTAAAAATAGTGTAAGACAAAGTTGAGTGGACATATCAATTGAATTGATCAAAGTTATTATTTGTCGGGTTTACAAGTGGAAGTTAGATCAAGATTTTATCTACTTTCATCACGACGAAAATAAGACTGTTGTCAAGCAGTTTACAAGTGTCATATAAAGTGTTTGTAATGGAATCTTTTGTTGAACAATCTACAATGTCATGTAGGAGTACACACAATCCCACTAAAAAATATATTTTCGGTAATTACATAAACAGTTCGTGTCAAAAAAAACATTTTTTAAGCTATGCTATACGTGCTATTAAATGTTTATTTTAAAAAAAAATTGCATAAATCAAATTTACCAGAATAAATATATTAATGACCAATTAAAGACGAAGTCCACATAATCTGTCTATAGATTGTAGATATTAGATTTTATGAATCTTCTCTTGAAATTCTATTCTTAACTGCATCCGTATATTTGAATTTAATTTTTGAAATACTTATTTGGATTGTCTTATTTAGTCAAAATTACTACAAAATTTCAAAGATTTTTGATATCATGAGAATAAATATTTATGACGCCGATCTCGAAATTAAAAGAATAATGATTTTTCTTCAAACAGATAAAATCAAATTAAATATAAATTGAGTTTCTAATGAAAATTTGAGATTGCTCAGAACTAAATGACACGTTAGTGATAACCATAGAAATGAAGCCTGGAATTAATGGGACAATATTTAGAGACTTGGAGAAATACAACGTTAAAAGCAAACTAATGAATCACATACTTTAATTGATCTGTTGTTATAGTTGGCGTTCATTTATTAGCACAAGTCAATTTCAACACTTTATTGAAGTGTCAAAATCAATCATAATATTTGTTAAAAATGTAAACATAATACAATCTCAATATAGCCTTTTTCGAGGATTGTTGCTTCTTTACTTCAATAATTCAATATCGACATATTGTACAATAAAATGAGGAAACAGTTGCAGAAATGACAATATTATGTTAAAAATAAATAATGCTATTCATAGCGAGAACTACTGACAATCGCTCTACGTCACATCTATTTGGCAAGTTGATATTTGATGCATTACTATAGTAATTTTTTATTGTTTCGTACATTAAATAACAAACTGTCACATATATGTCACGTATGATGATTATCGACAATTTGCACTATGAATAGCATTACTCGTTAAAAAGTGTACCAAACTCTATTAATAGACATGATTATGACTACTTTTGTTATGACTCAAAGAATAAGTCGAGAGGAGAAATGATAAATGCTAAAATTACACATTATTATTTGGAAAATTCTTTGTTTTACTATGCCTAACAACTATGAATTGATCATAAAAATAAAAATGACGTATATAATTAGGCTCAAGTTTATTTATTGTTAGTTTTAGTTTTTTAATTTATTATGAATATCAAAAAACAATAAATTTAACATCAAAAAGGTTCCATGGTCTAGTGGTTAGGACATTGGACTCTGAATCCAGTAACCCGAGTTCAAGTCTCGGTGGAACCTTCAATTTTCAATTTCCACCCCCGTTTTATCTGCGTACATTCTGGTATTTCCTCTCTTCTTCTTCTCTTTCCCTCGACAAATATGGGTAAATGTAATTATTAAATAGTAAATACAGAACATTAATGTAATTGATTTTCCAATTTTCTTCTTGGGGTTTATTTTTTTAGAAAATAGTTATTTATATACTCTTAATTAATTGTAGCTTTGTTTGATTAACATAAAATAGACGGTATATGCTATTATAAATTTACAATTTAATCGATTAAAATATTTTTGTAAAACTAATCTATGAATAAAGAAAGCATATGGTAGAGTTTGATTATTTTTCAGATGTTGAAATATTAAAGCAAATAGGTAGACATCAATGAAACATAGAATAAACGCATTACACTTCAAATTACATGACAACCGTTAAGAATCTTGTATAGTTCAACGAACAAAACACGTCCACATATTACAAAGTGGCATGAAATTCCATAAAACATATCAAAGAAGCAAATCGACATTAGGGTCTGGAATTTGGGGTGCTAAACATCAGCAATGGAGTAAAGGCCTTAGAAATTCATATATTGATCGAATTATCCTTATTAGAGAAATTTTCAAAATTGAAGAGAAAAATTCAGTTACATGTTTATCACTGTATATTACATGACTATTATTTCTCATGCAGGAACTGTCATAATATATATTCAATGTAGTTTTATATTAGAATTTTCGAGCCTCAAATCATTGTTCATGCTGTGCTCTGTATAAATCATGTTGCTTGATATAATCAATAACATCGTCTGCTGTCAAATATTTTACTGATAATCCTCTCGAAAAGCAAACCCTGCATGGAGAAACCGACACAAGTAAGCCCAAATTCATCAGATTGATCACCCACCTGACCTGAAACCGCCTGGTTGTGGAAGACCATATTTCAACAACTACATTAATAAGTGAAACTGAAAAACATTTTTACCTCAATCCTGTTGAACTGATCCCATTTGGTACTACTTCATCTACAACTTTGATATTACTCTGCAAAGAATAGATCAAAGCAGATATTGGAAGTTAATGCATATGAGCCAGAATATGAACCAAGTGTTTTGAGATAATATGCGTAATGTTTCATCACGAGCAGAACAAAATATGAACAAATATAGAGCTATGAGATCAAGCAACGATGAATACAATTATTTAACCATTAAATCAGGAACATAGATAAAATCGAATACAAAAATTTAACATGGATTACCTTGTGCTTGTTCAGAATATCATCCTCAGAGATGATTTTCTCAACGTCTTGACCACCTCTGCGAATACAAACCAACCCATAATCTTTACATATAGTCTCAACCTAAAAATGAAAAGAAGCGCATGATCAATGACAGTTAGCAGAATTGAATTCCTATCACCAATCATCTTTACTGTTGATTTGAAAAATATGGACTTTCCAGAAGGAGCTTATTTCCTGACAAACTTCCTCAGTACATGTTATATTGGAGTATTTTTCTTAACTATTCATCTTTTCGCAAGGCACTACTTTTGTCTTTTAAAGTGTATATTCATCTAAGATGCATATCGTGTTTTCTGTTGCTGAAAGGAAAACAGCGCAACGATCTAATTGAGCGTTTGTCATCAAATGTGGGTCAAGGAGTCTGCCGATGAGCAAGTTTGGCTGAGCTTAAATATAAGTTAAAAGAGTAATTTTTGTTTTAAGCATGTTTGTATAAGTTACTTCTTTCTTACTTGGGTAAAAAAAGTTAATCAACTCATACCTTCTTGTCAAATAATTTGCATATTTCCAATTTTGATTAATAAAAAGACTACATATTATAAAACTTATTTGTACCTTAAGTTTTTGAGCTTACTCAAACAGTTATATAAACTAAAAGGCTGGCAAAATATCCAATTCTCATATTCTTGTGGTCTATATTTTACAGCATAAGCATTTTATTATCGTAGTTGAAGTATTCTAGAGTTACCTGCTCACGGATCCAGAAGCCTGGAATGCTGAAAGATTCTAGTAGATCAGAACCACAAACAAGCATGACTTTAAGGAACCCTAAAAGAAGAATAGAGAGTCTTGAACTTACGACTGAATCAATTAAAAGCAGACAAATATTTCATATAAATCACGTTAGAGAGTGAAACAAAAACTTGCATGATACAAATTTCGTTTCATATTCTATGAATAAGTCTGTGAAGGAAGATTAGCCTCCATGGGAACTGCTAAAGCAAGATAGACAATTCGGCATACTCACTAATTATTGTCAATGAGTAGGGCTATAAATATGTTCAAGCCACTACCCATGCATTGAGACTAGCTGATAATTGGCCAAAGTTGTAACAAGCCAAGTTTGAAAATACTTCTCTAATGTTTCAAATTTTTCTGGCCCAGTTTGAACTAGGTTTGTTTAGTTAAAATCTGTGATAATTTCTGTAATTTAACTAGCTAGTCAAGCTCACCTCAAATTCGTCATTAAAACTCGGCTCAAAAAATAAACAAGCTGAGCTTGAGTAATTTTAGGGTCCTCTATAATATTAATCTGTACTTGAACGCCTTAAAATTTTCTTGACAAAGCCCCATTTCCCCTTCCCCCACCCCCACCCCC
>CAIGRB010137892.1:49064-65916 GCA_903798255.1 Fraxinus quadrangulata
CACCCCATCCCACCTCCACCCCACCACGAAACAATGGTAGACTTACCATTTGATACTATTCCACTCTCAATCAGTGAAGTCCTTACTCTGGACAAAACAGTTAATGTGCGTTGGTACTCGCTCTGATTTGCCTGTTGAGAGACCATAGAAATGCAATAACAGTCAAAAAAGCATTGAAGTAGCAAGAGCACCACACTAGGCAAATCCATATTCTTGAACTTAGAAGTGTCGTCAAACAAATCTGTAGAATACAGCGCGCGCGCGCATACAGAGAGAGAGAGAGAGAGAGAGAGAGAGTACCTCCCATGGATCCACCGTGACAAATTCAGAACTTTTACAAGCAAGACGACACATCGCAATGCGGTGTTCAGAACGGACAAGGCCCTGAGAGTATGGGAACAAAATTAACCTCAAGAGAAAGGAACGATATTAACCTCAAAACACAATATCGGTTAAGACTAAGTGTGAGGTCCAATAAACCCTCTAATTTGTCCAGTGATGATAAATTGTGTGACACTACATCACTGGTGACTGAAAAAACAACTGAGACATATTATATGAGACACGAATCACGATTGTTTTAGCAAAATACATAAATAATCCTTTGCAAGTAGATCCATAAAGGTGTCAATAAGGAAACAATAGGAACTAGACTTTTAGATTAGATTACAGAAAACCATATCTGCATTTGTTGAGTACACCACGATAGATAAATTAATATTTTATTGGTCAAAGTAGCCTTAATAGTGACAACCTTATAGCTTTGTTTCCTTTTTTCTTATTTTTTTTTTTAGTTTACTTTGCCACCTATAAGAGGTATTTTCTTCTTTGAATGTAGAGAAAGCAAGCATGTCCAGCTTGAGAGAGAGAGAGAGAGAAAGAGTGGTGTGGGGGGTGGGATTCCATGTTGACTATAACTGTCTCACGCTATACTTTTTTGAAGCAATAAGTAGAATGTTATTCTTACATGATCAAAAAGTGAGACGTACCTTTTTCTTGTATGCATCGTTGACAGGTGACATGTAACCTCCAATGACACAAAACCCTTCTGAATTTAAGGCATCTCTCGCCAGCTCTGAGCGCAAAACAATATAAATTTATTCAGAACAAGAGAAAATTAATTAGTGTCAACCATCAACTTCACAAGCATACACCTTTTATTCACTGCACACAACTAGATATGACTCGTCTCTAGTAGAAAATAGAAGGATGCTAGAAAATAATTGCTTTAAACTCTCCCCCCATCTACCATAAAAAAGAATGAACACCTCAACAATAAAATGAAAGATAAATTTTGAAAGAATCACTCATGAAAAGAAAAGAAACATTATTGAGGTCATGAAGCTACTGACCAAAACAACGCAAGTGCATATATGTAGGAGGATTGAAACTTCCAGTTGATACAAGAACCGCATACATTTTCCCCCTGCGAGAGAGAAAGAGCCTTTAGGACGTTATAAAACAAGAAATGAGAAGAGACCAGTCCTATCGTTCGACAACCCAAAAAAGGCAAAAAATAAAATAAAATTGCAGCTTCTACAATATATAAAATAGCCTAATAAAAATTAAACCGCCACTTTGATTTCTGTTTCCCTACAATCAGCTGAATTATAAAAGTGAAAAAAATAATAATAAAAAAAAATTCAGCTGAATACAATGTCAAAATAGTTAAAACGAAATTTCATCACCTTAGTTAAAAGATTGATATAGTAAATAGATAAAGAGAACAGTTCTGAAAAACTGATAATAGGCTAAAAACTTACTTGGCTTCTGAACTTGAAACTTCATCTTGATTTATGCACTTTAAAGATAATTTATCCAGTGGTAAAGCTACAGCTGCATTACACCCCCATCAAAAAAGAAAAAGGGCAAATTACAGATGGGATGAATAAAAAAATATGGGAGAGATATATGAAGAAAAGAACATAGCTCTTAATCAAATTACCCGAATCTGGAGCAGCCATTCTTCAGAAATTGTTGGTTATGATAGAGTCTTCAAATAAAACCTGTGGCGTAGCCAACCTTTTTTACCTGCAGGGGCACACAAATTAAGTTGCAAAAAAATTTGAAACAACATAACAGCAATGAAATGTTTTGTCATTCTAGGTTTAGCAAGACAATTCCAATAGACCGGGGAATAGCAATTCTGCATATATTTAGTCCTTGAGTTTTGATAGTTGGAGAGATCTGCCATGAATTTTCTTCCTATTTGAGAGCAACACCAGGAATGCAAGAATAACGACTCATTAATGCACCAAAAATCGTTTCTACCAGGCTATATAGGTGAGGTTAAAATCAATTTGATGATTAAGGTATCTATAAAGTTTATTTTTTCAATGCAAAGATTTTAATGCATTCCTGTGTGAAAAGCAACTAAGGGATATAGTTCTTTGCAAGTACATAATAAAGGTTTTAACAATTGCTGGAATCAAATGACTAAAATCTAAGCAATTGGTTAAATAAATTAGCACACGAGATGTATAATTATAGAATTAAGTAAACAGTACTATAAATTTCACTGTTGCCTTCCCTATAACGGAGAAATCCAATCTATTTTAATTTTCTTAAAGTTAACTGATTTAAACATCACTAGTCGGAGATCCAAATGCAAGGTACTTGCCATTAGAGTATAAATTAGTTGTTAGTTATACTTAATTAAGTCTTATTTGTTCAATTAGTTTTATCCTTTCCAGATCCTTCCATTTTCTGTTATAACAGCTGGAGATTCTTTTGTATTGTTTATATATAGATGCAACCGTGTAATGCATTTATTGATCGAATAGAAATTTTCTTCATTCCCTTTTAACTTAATATGGTATCAGAGCAATATTGCTAGCTGCATACATCTTCTTCTTTTTCCTTCAATCAAAGTTCAAACCTACCAAATATAGTGGTCTGTTTGCTGTATCTTTCAGAATGGATCCAACCTTATCAATGAGTTCTCCTTATGCAAGATCATCTGCCATCAGTTCAGCCATTGATGATCCTACCAATCCTTATTTCCTACACCATTCTGATAGTCCAGGATTGATCCTCGTTTCACAGCAATTCAGAATCTCAGTTCAAATAAGTACCAGCAGTTGATGTCTATGTTCTCAACTCACCTCACTTCGGATGCAGTCACTTCTGAACGTCATGATACCACCTCAAATTCCTATATTATAGGTATATGCTCTTCAGTATCTATGCATCCTATATTGTCCTCCAACTCTATTTGGATAATTGATTCAGGAGCAACAAGACACATATGTCCATATGCAGCTCTCTTCACATCCATGAGAATCATTGAAAACACTATTGTGACTTTGCCTGATCATTCACAAATTCCAGTTAAACTGACTGGTGAAGTTCGGCTAAGTTCAAACCTAGTGCTACATGATGTTCTATCTGTTAGTACACTCACGTTTGAATCGCAAATCAGCATTAGTTTTTTCCTGACCATTTCACTATTCAGGAAATCAGCAACAAGAGGATGATTGGCAAGGGTGATCAAGTGCAAAACCTTTATGTCCTTGATGCAAGAATTTTAAATTCTGATTTACCTGTTTGCATAAACAATGTTTCAGTTCAGATTTGGCACAATAGGTTGGGTCATCCATCTTTTAGAAGATTGGATTGTTTGAAATCTCATTTGTTTTTTGACAATATGAACATCAACAAAACCCCATATTATGTATGTCCTCTTGCTCTTTTGAATGCAATAATCATCTATCAGACACTCCTTTTGACATGGTACATTGTGATATTTGGAGACCCTGTCACATTACATCTTACACATGACACAAGTATTTTTTAACCTTGGTGGATGATTGTTCCAGATTCACTTGGGTTTATCCGTTGAAACACAAATCTGATGCAACACAGGTCATTCCACGTTTTCTTAACATGGTAGAAACTCAGTTCAAGACAAAAATAAAAGTATTCAGATCAGATAATGCACCTGAATTGGCATTCACTGATCTGTTTGCCAAAAAAGGAGTGCTACATCAGTTCAGTTGGGTAAAAAGACCTCAACAAAATTCAGTTGTGGAACGTAAACATCAACATCTTTTAAATGTAGCAAGAGCACTATACTTCGAGTCTCGAATACCAATCAAGTTTTGGACAGATTGCATACTGACAGCCGCTTGTTTAATTAACAGAACACCCTCTCCTCTATTGAAGAACAAGTCACCGTATGAAATGTTATATCACACACCAGCAGACTATTCAGTTCTTCGCGTGTTTGGTTGTCTGGCATTTGCATCTACCCTGACTGCTCATCGAACAAAATTCCAACCTCGTGCTTCAGTTTGTACATTTTTGGGATATCCAGCTGGAGTTAAAGGGTACAAATTGTATGATATTAAATCAAAGCAGACCTTCATATCCAGAGATGTGATTTTTCATGAGGAAATTTTTCCCTTTCATACGGTGGTTGAGATAGATAAACTCATTGATTAATTCCCTGACTTGGTCTTGCCTTTGCTGAATCTGGATCAAGCCATTCCTTCTGGTTCACTAGAACGTAAGTCTGTCTCAAATAACTCCTGTCAGCCAGAGCATATCCCAAGTGACTCATTTCAAACAGGTTCCTTGTCACCTGATTTGCAAGAAAATGGTTTAAGCACAGCCCCACCTATTGATAGCAATCAATCAAATGGCCTACAACCTAATATTGCTCCTAGAAGATCACAAAGAACAATTAAACCTTCTACATATCTACAGGATTTCAGTGCAAATTACCATCTCCAAAGTCACCTCATCACATTGCAAATTTTATTTCATATGCAGCCTTGTCTCCATCTCATAAGGAATTTGTGCCAAGTGTTTCAACTCATTGTGAACCACAATTCTTCCATCAGGCTGTAAAACTCCCCCAATGGTGTGATGCTATGAAACTTNAACTCATTGTGAACCACAATTCTTCCATCAGGCTGCAAAACTCCCCCAATGGTGTGATGCTATGTAACTTGAATTAGAAGCTATGGAGAATAACAACACATGGTCTGTTGTTCCATTACCACAAGGAAAACATTCAATTGGTTGCCGTTGGATTTACAAAACTAAATATCATTCAGATGGTTCTGTGGAGAGGCACAAAGCACGCCTAGTAGCAAAAGGATATACTCAACAAGAGGGGGTTGATTACTTCGATACTTTCTCGCAAGTAGCCAAAAAAATAGTTACTGTCAAACTTTTATTGGCTATTGCTTCTTGTCACAATTGGCACCTATTGCAGCTTGATATCAATAACGCCTTTCTAAATGGTGATTTATTTGAAGAAGTCTACATGGATCTTCCTCTTGGATACAATATTACCAATCTATCTCACAAGAACGACATGAAGCTCGTTTGCAAATTGCACAAGTCCATCTATGGACTGAAACAAGCTTCAAGGCAGTGGAACTCAAAATTCTCTCGGGCCCTCATTCTCTTTGGCTTTACACAATCTAAAGTCGATTATTCACTTTTTACCAAGGCTCTGGCTCTGAATTTGTGGCTTTATTAGTATACGATGATGATATAGTCATCACAGGTCCCAATATACAGGTTATTAATGCTTTGAAGCAGTTCTTAGGTTCTCAATTTAAGCTAAAGGACTTGGGAATTTTGAAGTATTTTCTGGGGCTTGAAGTTGCTCGATCAAAGTCAGGAATTGTGCCTCAAAGGTAGTACACACTGCAATTGCTTGAAGACACAGGCTATTTGGACTGCAAACCTGTTGCTGCCCCTATGGATTCCAAATTATCCTTAAGTCTTCATGAAGGAGATCTATTGCCTGATGCTTCTTTATACAGGAGACTCATTGGGCGTCTGATATACTTAACTATATCTCGCCCTGACATTACATTTGATGTTCACAAGTTAAGTCAGTTTCTTTCACAGCCACGGTTACCACATTTGAAGGCTGCACATCATCTGCTTCGTTACTTGAAAAACAGCCTTGGCCAAGGAATTCTATTCTCAGCCTCATCTACCTCTCCTATGAAACTTCAAGCCTTCTTCGATGCTGATTGGGGCTCCTGTGTTGATACTAGAAAATCAACCACGGGATTTTACATTTTTATTGGTGATTCTTTAATATCTTGGAAAGCCAAAAGACAAGCTACTGTCTCACGCTCTTCAGCTGAAGCAGAATACCGAGCTCTTGCTGCAACTACCAACGAGGTCCTTTGGATTCAACAGTTATTAAGGGATTTTCAGTTCAACATTTCATATCCTGCTCTTATTTTTTGTGATAATCATGCTGCAGTTCAACTAGCTTCAAACCCTGTTCTACATGAGAAAAGTAAGCATATAGAAATTGATTGTCATTTCATTCGTGATAAAGTTGCGGCTGGATGTGTGAAATTACTACCTATTCGTTCTAAAAATCAACTGGCAGACATGTTCACCAAACCGCTTCCTTTCTCAGTGTTAGCTCCATTATTAGCCAAGATGTATGTAAAAAATATTTACCTTCCATCTTGAGGGGGCGTATTAGAGTATAAATTAGTTGTTAGTTATAGTTAATTAAGTCTTATTTGTTCAGTTAGTTTTATCCTTTCCAGATCCTTTCATTTTCTGTTATAACAGCTGGAGATTCTTTTGTATTGTTTATATATAGATGCAACCGTGTAATGCATTTACTGATTGAATAGAAATTTTCGTCGTTCCCTTTTAACTCAATACTTGTTCCATCAAATATTTAGTAATTCATTTGTGTCTCAATCCCTTCTCATATTCATTTTCTTTCTGAATTCTCTAAGCATTTGACATATTCAATTCTGAATGTTAGCAACAATAGCAGGAGTATTTGTTTAATCCATTCTACATAAGGTAACAAACTACAACCAGATATCAGACCCATCAATAACTATTAAAAATTTCAGCAATCAATCCACGATTCAAATTAAAACAATATGGGGATGAGGGATTATATGACAGAGAAGATAAAAAAGGAAGATTCAATTACTTGTTGCCGACTGTGATGATCAAGTCACTGAAAGTCAAGTTGCAGTCTCCGCCTTCTCTCTTCAAGTCTTCTTGAGCTTTGCAGTGGGTCTTTACCGATGGGCTGTTGTGCTTTTAAGAGAGTTAATTAAATGACCAATCACTGACATTTAACTTTCGTTACTATTTTTGTTCAATCAAAAATAAAAAGTTATTCATTGCTCATCCAATTTTACACAAATTTATCCATTCATCACTCGTTTAAAATCCATCCACGTGGACAAAATGATCTATGTGGCAGATGAAATCATACGTGGCAATACTCGTCGTTAATTGAGGACGAGCTGGATAAAAGTGCTTTAATTGAGTAATACTTTTCTCACCAAAAAAACTACCGTCCCCAATTAGAATCACGTAACCGCAAAAAAGCGAAAAACCCCCCAATTGACCTAATTGAAACGATTCTAAATCACCAAAAATTCATACATACCCTAAAGCAAAATGGGGAAGTAAATGAGTTCCGCATTTTTTCTTGTATAATATATTTACTTTGCTTCCCCTACTAATCGATTCCTTTTCACAGTGGCAGACTCATTTGGATACACAGGCAACTTCTGAGTTGAATAGCTTCTGGAAACATTTTGGCACTTTTGTGGGGTTCAATTTGAATATCTGTTTTGGTAGAGGAGATTAGGGTTCGTATGAATTTGTAAATTTCTCAATTTAAAGTTCAATATGCAACCGTTTCTTACAAATTGGGAGAAGAAATTATTTGGGTCTGATTTGGGGAAGAATTGAATTACGTTATGGAGAAGATATCGTTTAGACTTGTGAAGATTTGGGTGAATTGAATCTGGATTTGGGGAAAAACGTTCTTGCAAGTTGGGAAGGAAAAAGTTATTTTAATTAATTATTTTTTTGTCCAAACTGTCCAATAGTTTAACACTGTTATTGACAAGTAGGATTTCCGTCTGCCAGTTAGATCTTTTTGTCCACATGGATGGATGGATTTTCAAAGTGATGAATTGATAACTTCATCTAAAAGTAGATGAGCAATGGATAACTTTTTATTTCAGAATGAACAAAGTAACAATCATATTAAATGTTGGTGATTGATCATTTAATTAACTCATTTTTTATTATTAGTATTTCAATTTTTTTATTCTAGAATAATAAAAATTTATCAAAATCGAAGTTTAACAATTAATTTTAATCACATATTTCATGAAATTCGTGATTTTTCAATTACATATTTCATCAACTTTTGTCAAAATTTACTGAAAATCTGATTTTAGTCTTTACCAGATTGAGGCTTATACAAGTCGGTTGGATTCTGTCGGGTTGGTTTATTTAGCATACTCGAAACCTAAATTGACTTGCTCATTTTCTCAATGAAAAATGGATTTTCTAAAACAACCGGCCCAAAATGACAAAAAAGGTGTGGGTCGTTGAGTTTATGCCTAAGTCAAGTGTATATTTATTGAGAGTGGCTACTTGCATCAATATTTATATTCGTTTGTATGAGTTAAGATTTATTATCTCATTGTTCTTTCAATACAAATTTGGCACCTTGATACATCACATTTTTTAATAAATGAGAAAATGTCAATGCATTTTTGATATCTCGACTACTTTGAATCTTTCCATTCTCTAGAAGGTGTGTTATGTACCAAGGGGCAAAAAATGTATTGGAGACTCGTACCATTTAATTCAAGTATTCATGACTTCTATTTGTTATCAAGACCTATTATCCTTAAATATAGGTACTATTGTGGAAAGTACCATAAGGCTATGCTAACAACTTTGCTTCACGGTTATAGGATAAATTGAGGTTGAAGCTGAGGGAACATATTTATGAATCTAACCAACTTGTATTATGTCGGATCTACGTGTGATAAGCATTGCTAAAGGAACGCATGTTTCCTCTCGATCACCATGGATTCAATATAAAAAGTAGAGTTCCACAGTTCGTAGTTTTCGACACTAAAATTTCGGAGATTTAGAAATGAAAAATTATGCGACCCCTCTTATCGAGGTAAAAGTTATGATCAACACATAATATGAACTAATCCACGGAAGATCATGTCATGCTTAGAATTAAACAAGGGCCATTTGGAACTATGATCTCTTCGGATTTTTATCTAATTTATTTGATCCCACCCAATCTTCTTGTTCTATTTTATTTCAATATTCTACATATCCAGAAAATTGACGACATATGAATTTGGCTTTGATCCTTCCGATGAAGCTAGATATTGTTTCAATAAATGGTTTTATCTTGTTTCAATTTTATTTATTAATTCTAATCCAGAAGTAAACTTTTCCTTTCCTTGAACAATAACTCCAAAGAAGATCAATCCCTTTGAACATTTTTATTAATTTTGACGATTAATCTGAAAAAGAGATGCTTCGAATTGATACAATTTATAATAGAACTTGAATAAACAAAAATAAAACTAAAAATAAGTATAGTCTTTCATACATGTTACACGTTTATTATCCATTACATTGCCTTTTTATTAATTTTGATGATTGAATCTCATTACGAATGAAAAAGTGGTGCTTCGGATTCATACAAGTTGTAATAGAACTAAGAAAACAAAAACAAAACAAAACATAAGTATAGTATTTCATACGTAATCCACATTTATTAGCCATTACATTGCAAAAGCAACATTGAATTTACCAATTGAAAACGTAAAGAGAGGACAACGAACCATTTAAGACTTCTCTTTGCTTCAATTTTTTTTTATTTTTTTATATCCAGGTATCCTAGCTTATGCCAGACTATGTTCTGGACCACCCATCACCGACCCCTCAGCAATGGACGAAAGTAAATTGCGGTATATGTCCAAATTGACCAGGGTTCGTGTACTTTTTATACTATTGGCCTCAAGGGAGCCTTCTTCCATGAATATTACAAATACTCTTTGCCCCAAGGAAACCTTCCTCCATGAATATTACATCACCAATATCCTCCACCCACAAATGAGTATTATATCACTCAACTGTTCCATTCAGGATTCGAACTCCCCACCCTGAGGTTGCAAGCCCAGCAATACCCATCATTTACCAATTTGGATGTGCCCGGGGGGCATTTGCTTCAATTTTTCTTTCAAAGCTAGCCTGAGGTAGCCCATCTAACTAACTTAAGAAAATTTAATTTGTTTTCAAATTTATAGCCCGTTTGTTTTGGATTTAAATCTGATTTTAATCTAAGTCAAAGCCAAATAATCAATATTAACCATATCTTTTACGGGTCCCACAACTTTTCAACTACACATTTCAAAAACTTCTATCACAATCTACTAAAAATCTAATTTCAATCCCCACCAAACACCATCTTAATCTCTCAACTCCTATTGGATCTCCAAACATTGGTAGTGAAAATGAAAATCTGATTTTAATCTAAGTCAAAGCCAAATAATCAATATTAACCATATCTTTTACGGGTTCCACAACTTTTCAACCACACATTTCAAAAACTTCTATCACAATCTACTAAAAATCTAATTTCAATCCCCACCAAACACCATCTTAATCTCTCAACTCCTATTGGATCTCCAAACATTGGTAGTGAAAATGAAATTTAACAGATAAGAAAGCTTTAAAGGAATCTATTACAGGCCTCATATATTTCTTCAAAGTTCTAAGCTTTTAGTACTAATTAAAATCTAAATTTTAATTTAAATCAAAGTCAACAATTAATTTGAATCACATATTTCTTCAAAGTTTTTAGCAGAATTGCATTGAGGTCACCCATCTTCAATTTGAGATAATTTTGTAAACCAACTTCGAATTTGCTTGACAACCTTATCATTCAGTCCATTGTTGTGCTGACCTATAAGTTAAAAATAAAAGGATAATTGACGTGTATGTTCATGCCACACAGACGCACAACACAAAAGACTCGTCTTAAAAATAATAAGATAAAAATTGAAAGACACATCTAATTAAAAGCACGTTTGAGAAACGACATATTCGGTCGGAAGGGCAGTTGACTGTTGACACACGTTAGTTGCCCATATGCTTTGGCCAACTGTAGTAATCAGTAAACCTACCCACCGTGGGAATGATAAGTACTGTAATTTTTTACCAGGTTTGATTATCGACGAGGCCTTCTGGTATCCGCGTGCATGTTTCATATGTCGTATGTGTGTTTACAAATTGACATTCACATTTCTGTTTGATTTAAAGATCTTTTTCTGGCCGGAAATGGGGAAGAAGGGAGGTGGCTGGTTTTCGACGGTGAAGAAAGTAATTAAAAACTCTACCAAGAACTTGCCGAAGAAGAAGGTTAGTTCACTGTCATTATATATACAGATTTTTACGATCACATTCATTTTTTTTTTATAAATATAATCATACCACTCGTTCATGAGTTTTCGGAAAATTTAATGATATAATTATCACGGTTTCTTTCAAGCTGAAGATTAACTAAATTTATTTTAAGTGCTATTGTTGGAAAATTTTCAGAAGGATAATGTAGACAAACGGCATTACGAAGTGCCAACAGTCATTAGATTGGCCAGATATGGATGCCGGTCTAAGGAAACAAGGGCCGCAACCGTTATACGATCATATTACAGAAGATTTCTAGTGACTACTAGCTCATCCACGCAAATTTTATATATTCATCATTCTCTAAATACATCCCTAATGCCATTTCAAAATTTGAAAAAAAACACTATATTCATCTACATTACATATAACATCAACCTTCTCACAACTTCTAAAAGTATTTTACATTGTTGTTAGAACTTCCATGTTGGATAGATTTTTTGCAAGTATATACTTGCAACGTAAGTAAGGAACAAAAATGCGTACAGACTCATCGATTGAACTAGTAACTTCCATTGTGAAAATTCCCTATTCCTCATTTCTTCATCCATCTCTACAAATGAGGATTTCCATGATTGGTTCCTTATAGAATTCTGCTAATACAAGAATTGTAACCCTGGTTATTTTCCTTGTTAGACTGAAATTCTTTTTATCCTTGTCAGTCTATTCCTTTTGCGAACACAGCGAACACATGTTAGCAATCATTTTTTCCCGTGGAATAAAGATTGATGAGTACATTTCCAAAGAGAATAATGGAATGTACACAAAACTGTATAGTACAACGAATAAGATTTTCAGTCGAGCTTATCAAATTTGTCATATGACTTCTTCCGGTAATAAAATTCCATCTGTTTCATAATGAAAGGTACCAGAGAGATTCAATGGTCTGTACTTTTCTCCCATTAGAAATTTCTTCTTGCATAACTCCATTTCTCTTCTTTCCTCTTCTTCTTCTCCATCCCGTATCATCAGTTTATCCATCACGCTTTCTTTCATCAAGATTCTGTAACCTATTTTTATCACTGGCTCCACCATTGATTTTTTCATGAAGCTTCAATTTCCAAAAAGGGGAACCAATCCTATTATTTCTGATGAACCTATAGATTTTTGTGGGCATTTTCACGTGTTTATTATCAACTTTTTCTTCCAGCCCTACCGATTCTTTATCCTCTAGAATTTGATCAAATGTAATTTCTTGTTCTACCAATGAATCTTGAATATTTTATAATTTCATCAAATGTAATTTATCTTCCACTGTTATTTATTTATTTCAGTTGAAGTGGATATTTTATGATGGGAATAGCTATTTTCATCCACGATTTTTATATATTCATCCATTTTTTAAAAAAAAAATTTATATTACATTTTTAACCTTGAAAATCTACTCAAATGGACAAAAATAAAGGCAAGTAAAATATAACTTTCTAAATCTATCAACTTCAGGATATGACAACCATCACTTCATATAGATATATGAAGAAAAAGGGGTTGAACCCCAACTCCCGCCCCGCACCTAGAGCATTGTGTATGAGGTAAATCGTGGGAAGTATCTCAGCAGGTTAGAGCACAAGAGGTGTCATACTGGTGCCCACAAGAGTTCAATTCCATACCTTGTAAGAGGTAAGAATCGAACCCCCATACTGCAGCTGCCAGCTCAATTGAGATTACCTCACTCCTATCATTTGCACCACTGAGTTATGTCCCGAGAGGGCATATAGATATATAGCCACTCCAAGACTTGAGGCTATGATTTGCAAAGAAAATGTTTTTTTAACAGTGACGACGTCTTATGTCACCAAAGTCACCACTGTCATTTGCTCTTCGAATTCCATTGCAAAGATCCCCATTTTCTGCAATAGAGGAAATTGTTGAGATATAAGGAAATTTTGAGGACATAAACTTTCTCATCATATCATCAACAATATCCATATGACCGTTACTATCACAAGTCTCAATTGCATAACAAAATCTTTAGGTAAAGGCTAATTTAATCATCCCATTGCTTTTTCAAAATTTTCTTCTTTGTTTGCCCACTAAATTATTATTCAATGATAATGTAGCAATTTTCTTTTCATGAACCCACAAAATATTTTGTAAAAATTTTAATCTTTTCCCACGTTTGGCTTTAGCAAAAAGCCACGCGGTCACAAAATTACAACTTTCGGATATTTTCTCACTCCAAAAAAAGAGATTTTCTGCTGAAAAATATCACTTTTTTACTTAACTCATATGAGGATTGTATGCAACTTTAATGTGATTCTTTCTTTTCATTTTTAAATATTGTAGTTCCATTCAATACGTTTGTTTTTGTTTTGATTATTAAGATTATCTTTTAAGATTTCCCAGAAGAAGTAGAACCAAAAAGCACTTCTGTTAACTGTAAAAATTGTGATTTTTATAAAATAATTGTTCAGTTTCTTCTTCTTTTTGCCTTCATCAAGATCTCAGTTTATCCATGTGTAGTTCTGTATATTGATAGTTTGCCTATTCTTGTCTATGTGTGTGGTAGCTTCCTAATAACTTGTAAATTATTGAGGCTGAGGAAATTTTGAGGGTAGAAAATGGGGGTATTTGTATTGGAATTTGGTGTGGATGTACGTATAGTTTTAAATGAATTAATTTAATAAAGTTAATATTGAAATAAACGCGAATAAATATAGTATTTTTTATAAAATTTAAAATTGCAATAGGGACGAACTTAGAGTGTGATGGATGTATAAAAATTGTGGATAAAAAGAGCTGTACCCTTTATGATTATTAGGGTTTTAGTTAAACACAAAATATAATAGAATATAAAAAGATCCAAAGAATTTAATGAAAATAAATATTAGTATATACATTTAGAACGATATATTTTTACTTAATTTTATATACCTCTTTTTAAGTAAATTTACATAAGATTAAAAATATAATATAATTATCTTTTTAAAAGTGTATGTGTGTGTGTGTACACGATGGGAGTAAATAGCGGTTTTCTAAATTTATTGAGATGAAGATTTAATTTTTTAATATTGTTTTGTAGGCAAGACGAGCACAGTGTGCTTTGAAGGGTTTTGTAAGGCTCCAAGCCCTAGTGCGGGGGTCATAATGTGCGCAAGCGCTTGCAAACTATGGCACATGCTCGAAGACTTTGATTAGTCCAAGACGAGTTTTGGAACAAATTACATAAAGAACTAAGAATAAAATTAGAAGTGAAAAGGGAGAGAAATCTTGCCCATGCATTTTCCTACCAGATTTGATATTTTTACCTCATTTCATTAATTTTGGCTAAGTCAATAATTCACGATAACAATCACATGTGATTTGTCTAGTATACAATAATAGTTACACAATTGTTTTCTTATTTATGATGTATTAACATTTGAATTCGATATGATTTGACATTTTTAACAAAATGGTGGCGATATTGAAATTTATGGTCGTGAGAGCAACAAGCCACATCGGTGTTAGAATTGGCTCGAGAAACGGCACGTGGTGGTTGGGGGGAAAGCTCTTACATAATTGGTACCGCATCACATGATGTATACGAGAAAAATGCTGAATTGGATTGGGCCATGTCACCAGGTCCTAAAACTGAGAAAATTGACCAATTTGGCAAAAACCTTATCGAGTTAAGTCCAATTTGGGCCATGTCTCAACATCATGCATTGGGCTTGGACGATATGCCTAGCTACATGTCCCCAACTATGTGCAAAAGCAAAAGTTCGGGGTGGAGGTCCAGTTAAGCAAGGTAGCCCACGGCGGAACAGATGGAACTCGGGCCCAATTACTGGTCTGGGCTATGAGGCACCGAGAAGCCCAAATCCAAAAAATGGAAATCGAGCCAGGCGAAGTGGATTGCAGGATATATAGCCCATAATTTATATATAATTAAGGGAAAAATTCATAAACCCTACCTTAAGTATACACTCTTTCAAAAATAAGAAAATAACTTTTAAATTTCAAAAATCAGATATCTGACCTATACATACATATATATATAATTAACATATCCCACCTCCACCAACCCCTATCGCTCAGGTGAACGTTCCGACGACTACTTCGATACCGGCGACAATTTCGATGACCGTTCCAATTTCGACAACTATTCCAGTTATCGTTCCGACAACTGTTCCGATTTCGGCAACTATTTGGTGACCGCTTCCTGTGATTATTTTACGGTCACAGTTCAAAAAATTTGTAGATCACAATTAATTCATTGGTTACAGATCAAAATTTATAGATCACATGGTCATAGACTTCCTAATTAGTTGGTCACATATTTTTTCACGGTCACAAATTATATAATTTTTAGATCACAGATAATAAAATTATTGATCACGAACTATATTTTTAGTCAGGATTATCGAATTTTAAGGTCACGGATTATATTTTTTGTCACAGAAGGTCAAACGAACACATATTTCCAAATTATTTGATCACATATTTTTTCACGGTCACAAATTATATAATTTTTAGGTTACATATAACGAAATGGTTGGTCACGGATTATATTTTAAATTACAGATTATCGAATTTTAAGATCACTGATTATATTTTTAGTCACAGAAAATCAAAATGACCAGATCCACCTTTGCACTATCGCCACGACTACTACCACCGCCTCCACGACAACCACAACGACCAACATCACCATCACCCAAACCACCAGATCTCGTCAGATCCGCCACCACAGTTACAACCACAGAATTGTCGCCACACAAAACACAACCACTACCACTCGGAGCCAACTTCACAACCACCAGCACCCAACCGCTACCTTACCGTCACCACCACCAACACCGTATCCAATCTGAAACTAAAAAAAAAAAAACCCAAAAGCCGGCACGACCACCACCTCCACCACATCACAATCTGAAAACTCAAAAGAACACGAAAACCAAAAAGTCGACGATGCAGTCATCACTGTTGGGCGACGACACCAGCGATTCAACCTCACCATTACACCACCGACAACCACCATCTCTATCACACCACAAACACAACCCCCATCAAGAAAAATCTCTAAATTTGCCCCACACTATCAACAATTGCCACCACCAAAAAAATCCCCAAATTTGCCAGCATGCATATAAGTTGAGAGAAGAACCTGATTTTCAATCCAATTTCTAACATAATACACTGGAGTCATTTGGGGCGATTGGGATGGGCAATCGACGTGGACCTACCAAATTTGTTTGCCGCAGGGAAGGGCATCATGGGATGTTGGCGTTCAAAAGTTAGGGCTTCTTGAGCTTGATGAACTCGAGGCGGCGATTCAAGAAATAAAGTGCAAGGTGGTGACACAATTAGGGGAGAATATAAGCAACGACGAGGATCGTGACCATTCTTTCCTCAATCTGAGCTGGAACAACGGTGAGTCACCACCAATGCCTAGCAACGGCGAGTCACCAACAATGCCCGCGACTGTCGGTGGGTAATGGAGGGAGAGAGAGGAGAGTTGTGATGTGGTAGTTGCTTCGCTGCAGACGGCGATGTAAGATAGGCGAACGGAAGAGAGAACGAGAGTTGTAGAGAGAAGGAGGAGAGAAAAAATGTATTTATATATAAAATATCTGATTTTTGAAAGTTAAAACTTGAAATTTGATTTTTGAAT
>CAIGRB010137895.1:13765-29329 GCA_903798255.1 Fraxinus quadrangulata
TAAGGGATATGTAGGACAGATGCCTACTAGATAGCGTAGGACCCGCCAACCTAGGAACAGACGTCAACGATCACATACCTTTGGTCCTAGGTTTATCCCTATATGTTTTCATTACGGTGAGTTAGGTCATATAAGGCCTAGGTGTCGTCATTTCCTGAAAGGAAATAGAAATCATAACTTAAATAGAAATAAGAATTAGGAGTTTATTGGTCAGATTAATTTTCTTACTAATTAAGCGAGTCAATTGACCAAGTTAATAACACAGATAACTGAGAATATTCTTGTCACTAGACAAGTTTGGGTGAAGAAGAGTGATTTGTAAGTTTTTGAAATAGATCACGGTACTTTTAAAGGTAAGAGCATTTATATACCTATCTGATTATATATTTTTGGTGCATGATCGTGATTTATCATTATGTGACATTGATTGATGCGCGCATCATATTTTTTTATTTGTTTTTCTACATAGAAAACTCATGCATAATTTTTATTTATTTTTGTTTTGTTTAGTTTTGTGTGTTTGACATTTTTTGTGTGTGCTTAGTGTATTCGTGCTTTAAAATAAAAATTAAAAAAAATGAAAATTTGAAAAATTAAAAAAAAATGGATGAAAAATTATTTTCACAGTATAATATATAATATACTTGAATTTGTTTGTTATGATCAATCATGTGTTTAATCGATGAGTTGTAACATAGTTTTCATTACTGGCTTACGTTATTATGGAGTACTTAGTATATATCTCTTCACGTACCATCTGTACTGCACACACTATAATATTGTTAGTAAGACTCAATCGCATGTGTGAGATTTGGGATGACAATTATATGTTAGTAAGGCGACTTTGAACATGAATTGACTTTATTTATTAGACCTAAACCCAAGTTTATTCTCGATAATTAATATCTTATATATTTTTTTGAGCCTATTTGACTAGAGCAATTAAGTTTGAGGAGTTTCTTATAACGTGGTGTCTATAATCAACTGACTAAAGTTAATCGGCCTAAAGCTCGCTACATGGGTCATTTTAGTCGATTAATGGAGAAGAGTCTGCACTTAAGATATGAAAAATAATTATGGGCTTAAAATATTGATAGATGTGAAAATAAAATATGCTCAAAGTTATGGGGATAAAAGAAAATATCAATATAAAATGAGCTTTTATTTAAATGTTTTAATGCGCTTTAAATTGTTTGACTTTTATAAGTAGAGGAATACACTTATTGACAGTGATATTTAGCATGTCATTTCTTACAAAATTAAGGTTTGGAGTCCTACTTACAAATGATTAGTGACATTTTACACACATGGACCACTTATACAATTTACTTCATGTTAACTTGAACTAAGTATGTGGGAATGTTTACTGTACATTACTATACTTGAGCATGCTAACAACAACGGTTTTAAGTTATTATATGTTAATGTTAAAAGTTTTAAATTATCGGTCTCTTCGTCATTTGTGACAAAAAGGGGGAGAGTAAAGTAAATATTATGAATGAGAGAATTTTAAATTTTAAATTTTTTGTTGATTAATATGAGGAGATTTATTGATTGCATTGCATTCTATATCATATCTATCTAACTGTTTTGAGTTTTTGATGTTTTTGTGATGCTAATATTTTTTTGGGTATTTGGATTAACATTAGTGTTACGTCTCAATCTAGATAGTGTTAGTATCGTGTATTTCATGGTTTTATTATTTCTTGTATTACGTGCTTTTAACTAGGTATTTGAGTTGTGGATTTAAAAAAAAACATGTTTAACAAGGAATGCAAGAGACATCAGTTTGATGAAATTTGGGTAGTTCAGATTTTATTTTTAGTTTTTCTCGACTTATTTTATAGTTTTGTCATGAAATGTCAAATGAGGAGTTTGTTAGGTTTTTAGTATTGACAATTCTGTGGATAAAATGATTAATTTGTAACGTGTTGTAAAATTCAAGGACCTATGGTACAATTTGTACAAATTGGGTTATGAGGTTTAGGATTCGATCATAAAAAGAGGAGAAACACGAAGCCATATTTTCCCTAGCTTCTCGCCCCGTTGGCGCTCGAGCAACAAAAGCAGATTGTCTATCGCTAGTTTATCGCCGAGTTCTTGCTCGAGCGACAGTTCATCGCTCGCCTATCGTTGAGCCCTCACTTGAGAGACAGGTCGAACCGAAAAACACTATTTTGCTGTTTTGAAGTGTTTTTTCCAACTCATTCAACCTAATTACCTTCTCCTATAAATACCTAAGCCTATGCACAAAAATCAAGGTGGTGATTCGTGGTGGTTCATTGTGCTTCTTTGCTATAATCTATTTTCTCTTAATTTTATACACCAACTAAATTGTGAAAACATCAAATTCATTGAATCCATAATACCTACTTCCTAAACACTTTTGGGAATGCACTTTTTCAGTTGAACTTCAGAGGCTAGTGGAGGTTGAGAGATGTTGGACTACAAGCGCAGGAAGAGCACAAGGCCTTAGAGCAGGTTCTTGAAATTCTACTTGGAATAGACAATTGCAGAAGATCTTGGAGCAAACCTTAAAATTAGCAGGAAATAGATTGGGAAGTCTAGTGGAGTTGAATAGATAGTATCTGACTGTAACTTATTATGTATTGTCTATAGTGAAGGTAATTGGCTTGGTCACGGAGTTTTTACCAAGTTGAGTTTCTTCGTCATCAATATTGTGTTATTTTCTGTTTTCCTTATTAATGCGGCAATTCAACATAGGATAATTGGACTTGTATGTTTAATCATCTAGAAATAATTAAAAGTGATATGTTGCTTTTGATTGATTAATTTCACACATAGGGTCAAACTGAAAACAGTTAAGTAACAACCATTTGGTAACTTANATTTGGTAACTTAAAAACTGTTAAGTTGGTAATTCGTGAACTGTTAAGTGGTATTCAGTGCGAAACCCGATTTTTCAAAAATAATTTTGAATAAGAGATTATTTTAAAAAATCTTTGACAAACAAATTCTTTGATTATATTTTATATCTAACCGTAAATATATTAAACGGTATGAAGGCACTAATTCAACCAATTTTGCTTTGAATAAGTCGTCGAGTACATAAACCATGCTTGTTTTTATTACTGAACCCATGTTTGGTGACCCTTACTTTGGAAAAAATAACTATTTTAAATAGTGATTTTTTTGAGAGTGTGATTAAAAAATAGAGAAAAATTTTGAATTTACGAGTAAAATATTTTGTTGTGTGAGATTGAGTTCGTAGTGGAAAAAATAAAAAATAAAAAAAAATGAAAGACAAACATGGCTTAACTTCAAAATTCTCTTATTTTTAGGAATTGTCTATACGTTGATGTGTCCACTTTAAGTCGGCAAAACTTCAATATACAATATGCCAAATAAAGCTGAAAGTCAAAAATGTAAAGCTAACAGGCTAGAAACGAAGTAAGAACGAAAAGTAGATAAACAATAAACCAAAAAAGGGGGACGCAACACGTGAAAGTCACGTGAAGATTCTTATTCCTTTCTGGAAAAATCAGATAATCCCAAATGCTAGATATGATTCATGTCCACAACATATTCGCCACGTCTACATATATTCCCATGCGTTGCAATACAACTAATGGACCAACTTCACCTCACCGGGATAGAGCTCGCCGGAGTTCTTGAGCCAACAAATTGGGTGCACTCAGGTGGGGCAAATGCCCCTCCACGTTCAACATATGCACCGTGCTCCTCCCTCCGAGGTGGTTCTTTAGGTACGTCGCTACCGATGTCGGGACAGACACATCCTTGGCGGTCTGAATTATTGAACATGGCACTTTTACTAGGCCTAGTACACCTCTTAGATCACTGTTAAATACCGTGCGAGAGACGAACAGCGATATGTCTGGCCTCATATTGAACAAAGTGCGGCTGAATTCTTGAACGGCCGCCGGAACATCAGCCCCCACCGCCAGCGGCGCAAACCCATTGACCCACGCCTCGTAATTGGCCTCCATTGCGGAGAACACTTTCTCAATTTCTCCGTATTCGAATCCGCCGTGGTAGTCTTTATCATTCAAGAACCTGGAAATACATAGGTTGAAGTCTCTTGAATATAGAATTGATGATTAATTTCGATCAATTTGGTCAAATAATCATGAATTACATGTTTGAAATTTGTGACACCACTTTATGGGAATTGAATTAAAACAAGAAAAGACACAAAGATTCCCATCTTTGGCCTAGAAAAACCCCCCTTCAACATTTCCTTTTTTTTTTTTTTTTTCTCTGGCAAAACAAATGAAACACATGCATATAGAATCAAGGTAGCCGCTTTATTGTATTTACCTTGGAGAGGCACCGATGAGGATAAGCTTAGTGAAGAGCTCAGGGCGTTTAATGGCGGCAAGAATCCCGATCATGGCCGAGACGGAGTGGCCGACATGGGCGCACTGGTTGACCCCAAGGGCGTCAAGGATGTGGAGGAGGTCATCGACATGCGCGTCAAGGGAGGTGTAACGGCGGAAATCAAAGAAATCCGGGTTAACGCTACCGGCACAGACGAGGTCATAGAGCACGATACGATAATCGCGCAAGAAAAAGGGCAGAATGCGCTGCCATGCGGATTGATCAGTGCCGAAGCCATGGGCTAAGACGAGGATTTTCTCACCAGAGCCCACCACTCGAACGTTCAAGTTTCTCAGCACACCTTGTCCCATGTTTTGACAAAGAATATGGTTTAGATTAGTTGAATGAGTGGTGGCTTGTGACTTCACATGAATGAGCCTCCGCCACTATTTGCACTAAATAATGTTGCGTGGGCGGGAGGGTGGGTAGGTTTCGAGGTTCGCATAATTTAATGCTCTATGGAGACTAGGTGTAGCATTTATAATAAGATTTACAAGTATCTATCTACTGGGTAGGTTCTTACTTTGGAAGTATATGCTAACATGACTGGGATTTTTTGTTTGAAAAGATGACAATTGATTCTATATTGTGTATTTTGTGGCGTCCAATTTTGGTATATGAGTTATGGTGGTTCATGTGCCCTACGATAATGGAAACGTTTGATGAATTTTAATTGACTATTGACGATAATTTCATGCACATGTAAATAAACCCCTTCGACTCAAGACTAGATTGTTGTTCTTGTTGAAAAGAATAATCTAGTTAGCACAACGAGGAACTGTGACTATTTTAAAGGATTTGAACCCAGCACTATTTGGTATTAGATTAAAAGCACATTTTTGATCAAATTTGGTAAAAATTGATGAAATGTTTGATTGAAAAATATGTAAAATCTTCTTATTGGATGGATTTTAGATGCTTCAAAAAGTATCTTCTTGTTTTATACATGCATGCTCCACTTTCTTCATTGGGATGGAACACTACTCCTGTAATTGAATCATGTTAATTACAATTAGATGTCTTGTATAATTATACAAAACTTCACATAAAATGCACATACCTTAAAAAACGCAAGTGTTGTTAACATTTTTCTTTTCTGTATGATACAAAATTAGGGGATACAATCCATTAATTAAAAAAAACAAAAACCTTGATATTAGAATTACATAATTTTTTTTTACCATAAACTAAGTCAAAAATTATTGATGCAATCGTGACGTGAATTATGGACACTTAGAGACCATTTGAAGAGGGATATTGGTTGATCGAGATTTGGCACAAAAATGGATATGGTAGGGGAGCATGCAAATTGAGGCTAGCCAGGATGGAAGACGGCTGTCCCCTTATGTTTTAAAGTAACAATAAAATTCGGAATATGTACGATGAACCTAGATTGAACTAATCGATGACAAAATAGCACGTGAAGTGAGATGATAGGCTACATGAAATATTCTGCTTGGCCAGGGCGCTGGCCAAATAGGAGTCTATTGTTCACTTGCCAGAACTCAATCATCTTTTATTTTACGCTTTTCTTTTTGACAAGGATGTTTTTTTTTTGTTAAAGTTCAAATTTGTAATTAACAATTTTTAAATTTGTAATTCATAATTTACGTATTCAGAATCATGTGTTATTAAATTGTAATTTAAGCCAAAATAGTTTTGAACTAGTAGAGTTCTAAAATGTGTTAAAAACAATTCAAAAAAATCAAGAAACAAAAAAGACGATCACTCCCTACACGTAAATATGTCGTTTGAGCGCTCAAAACAAAAGCACCATTGCTCGCTGGGCGTGAGAGCTGTGGAGTCATCGCTTGCTAGGCGCCAGCGCAACACTCGAGTGGCATATTTATCCGGGAAAATCCTAATTCGATTTTAACAGTATTTTTCAATCATTGTTCATCCCAAACACTACCTATTATAAATATACAACCATAGGTCCATTTTAAAAATGTGTTTGGATCTTCAATAATATGAAATCTACAATGAAATAATGATTCAACACATTTTCGGACAGACCTATGGTTGTATATTTATAATAGGTATTGGTCGGATTAAAATATGATTGAAAAATACTGATAAAATTGAATAAGGATTCTGCTCAGATAAATATACTACTTGAGCGATAAAAGGCCTTGTGCCTAGCGGGTGGTGACCTCAAGCGCCGCCTCGCACTCAACAAGTGATGATACTCCTGTTATGAGCGCTTGAGCGCCATCTTAATGCACATCGAGTGGTCGTCTTTTCCGTTTCTTAATCTTTTTGAATTGTATTAGACTCCTTTTAGGATTCTACCAACCCCAAACTATTTTGACTTAAATTACAACTCATTAACTCATGATTTTGAATACGAAAAATGTCAATTACAAATTTAGAAATTACTAATTACAAATTTGGACCTAAGAATCTCCAATCTTGACATTTCATGACAAAATCATTTATTTCAAAATTTAAAGTCAACACAATCTAACACTATTTACCCAAAGACTTAATTCCCAAACTTTACTTCAACAGCTTGACACCTATTTCCTAAAACACGTGAAAATAATTATACCACGTGAACAGTAAGAGGATATTGATAATTAAAAATATATAACTAAATCATATTAAACAACGTACGTAAAACATATATAACATCAAATCATGTAATACTACGTGCATCAATAACTTATAAATGAAATAGAGAATATTAATATAAATATTGACAAAATATTAAACACAATGTCATTATTAAAATTTCAGATAAACATCAATAGAAAAAAAATTCTATGATTGCCCCTAAGTCAAATACTAAGAAAAATGAAAAAAAATATCAACTTCTCCTTCTAACTCATACTATTCAACTATCCTGAAATAAATACTCTGTTTTTGTCTTTCTAATTAGAACTATTTATCTATTTTGGAATGGACGAGGTCCTCTGTAAATTCAGCAGAACACCGTTGGCTGTTCTTTTTTTTTTTTTCTGTAATTTTTGAATAAAGAAAATTTTGACTATATTCTTAATTTCTCATTAATAATTTAATATTCTTTGTAAATCAATAAAATTTTTATTCTTTAAATTCATAATACTCTCATCTCATGAGAAAGTATTTTTAAACACGTTCATCATTGCTGGGAAAACTCTTTTTGATAGCTCAATTAAAGAACTACCTAGTCAAATTTTTTAACTATTTTAACTAATCTATAATCTTAAGTCATTATGTGGACATTAATATTCAGCGTGGGTTTGATTCCCAATTTTTCTTCATTACAATGAGATATATGATTATTGCAACTCAAACAAGTAACTCCAATAATTATATTTCTCATTATTATGAGAAAAAAAAAAGAAGGGATTAAACGAAACTTCAGTATCTAACTCATTCCACTATAACTTTCTAACTCATCATAAATGCTTTGAACAAAATCTCCTAGGTAGGGATGTCAATGGGCCGAGCCGAGCCGGCTCGTGAGTTCGGGCTCGTTTGCAACGAGCCGACTCGTGGTTCACGAGCTCGTCCAAAAAAAAATTTTTTTTTCTTTTTTTTAACTATACATACCTTTAAAAAAATTTTAAAAAAAAAATATATATTTTGACGAGCCGCTCATCAAAAACGAGCCGAGCGGTAGAGCCGCTCGACTCGTTTGCCACCTTTTCTCCTATGGTATCATTCAAGTTATCATGAATAGTAAATGAGATTTATGCATAGAGGATAAGAGTATATATAGGTGCAATTTTATTCAAAAAATAAACGATATATTTTTTCATATTTATCTAAAAATTATGTACGCTTGCTTATACTATTTTTAACGTTAATTGGTGTATTACGTACATTGAGCACCTTTTGAATCTATTGAAACATCTTATTTAATAATATTAAAAATTATTTGAAAGAAAGACCGTTATTTGATATCACATCCTTACCAAGTTCTTATTTATTTGATCTTGACATGCCAACAGATATCCCACTTTAAACGTGTATTTGATTTTGAGTTTATGGAAGGATTGAGCTATTTTCAACCTAATATGTCCAAATCCTAACAATTATTAGAGCTATGCCTTAGATAAGGCATATCTCTAATAATATGTTATCTATGGTGCATATAGGAACTTGTTCGCACTTAAAACTCCTTGTAATCTTTATGCATAAGAAATATCAAACTAAGTTATGAAACTCTATCCAAATTTCATTTCATTCATCACTATATATTGTTATTTAATTAATTTTCTAACTTCGATATTATTTTTGTCCAACAGAATTCTGATCTATTTTCTCGAACACGTTGTCCCTTCAATATATTTTTGATATCTTATATGTCACTTCTTCTTCGCAAATGAGAGGTTGTCAAATTATAATTTGTGCCATGATGTCAAAAAATGTGTTGATGATTTTTTTTTCCTTTTTTTCCCTTCATTTGTTAAAGGAAAGATGAGATGCCAATGTTAAAATATGTGTTTAGGGAACAACAAAGGAGACAACAAATGCTAAACAACATATATCAACTCCTACATAAATTGGATGCTTGTCATTTGAGAGAAGACATTTGTATTTGAAAGTTGAAAGATGCTACATGTACTTAAAATTTTACCAAATTTTTTACATAATTGACACATGATCGCCAAATTTTTGAAGTACAAGAAGTTTTTTCCTTTTAAGTTTAAATTTTTGGGAAACACTATTTTTTGGCTAATTAACCAATTAAATTAATTAATTATGAAATTACAGTTTTTAGTTAGCTAGTTTATTAATACATTAGATCTGATTTATAAAGAAACGGTACATATGCTATTCTCACCCAGTTGTCTCTTAGAACTCTTGAATCTTCATTCTTACGTTCAATCCATCTTTTCATTATTTGTATTTCAATCTCTAAACTTTAGATTTCATGCAATTAAGTCCTTTTCGGCCTTTTTTTTTTCCAATTCAATCCTTTTGTACATAACAAATAAAATATACACATAATTAAGCCATAATTAATCAAAATAACCAATAATTCATCATGTGTTTGAGATGAATTATTATTATTATTATTATTTTTCATATATTGATAAAAATGAATGGGGAGTATGTTGATAGTACTTGTGGATCTCATGAAATATACGAAGTAAACAGTGAATTAATGGTTATAAAGATTAGCCAAAAATGGGCTTAACCAGCTCATCACTTACCGATATAAGCTTCAATGAGTGCATTTATTCCAAACCACCATTTCGACATTAAAAATCAATTAAACAAATTAAGAAAGCCAATTTAATAATAAATAGAAAATGTATCTCAAAGATATATTTCCCAAACGTGTGAATACTTAGCATATGATAATTCTTCTACTTCAAATTCAAAATCATATTAATGAAAATTAACGAGAGAAGACTTTTTCAACTAGTAGTATCAACTAATTCTTCACTTCTTAGTTAGTCATAACATTTCTGTTCAATTTACTGTGTTCATACTTTTAATATGTATAGATTTTTAATTAATAAGTTAAATAAATAATGATTAATCATTTCATAATATTTGAACATCAATAAGTAATTATGAAATATTAGATTGGAATTTCAATTTGCAATTTATGCATTTTTTTCTGAAATTTATTGGTTAAAGAAAACAATAGCTCGTTCATGATTTCTGCTAATATTCTTTTCTTAATAAAAACCATAAGTTACAGTCTTTTGTTTTGGAAATTTATCAATTACTTTTATTGAAATTAGTTGGACATGCTTGAGAAGCCTATTTCTCTAGTATTCATGTAACAAGCACACGGCTTACTTTGACAAGCAAATATATTATTGTCGTATTATTGTCTCTCTTATATTTCAAACTCACGCCACTTGATAGGAAAATAACTTTATTTCCTTAACATTTTGTGGATTAAATGAATGCATTAAAAATATTCAGTATATTAGGTTGTCGCGATGGGGGGAGTGTAAGGGCAATGATGAAAAATGAGCCGAGCAAGACGACTCATTAGATGCTCAATTCTAAAGATTTGTCATGGTTTGATATTGTGTAATAGTGCATTTAGACAAAACTTTGACTTTTAAGTAGACTAGCCAACGTTGAATATGTATTGCACATTATTATATTGAAATACTTTATAAGTACTATAACAGTGATATTTCAATATGCATGAATATTAATTAATTTAGAATTAATATCAAAGAATATAAACGTGACAACGAATGTTAAATTATTTATTTAATTTTCGATTAAGTAAAACTGAATGTTAATTAACATACATGGATGTGATTAATGAAATGCATTTTGAATTTGAAATTCTAATTAACTTATAATTAGAATTAATAACACTGAAATGTATAAATGAAGATGAATATTAATTAAATAAATGTGAATGTTAATTAATTGAGGAGTAATGATAGGTAATTCATAGATTAATGAAAACACATATGTGAAATCAATATGTCAAATGTACATATACATGGATAGTAACTAAATAGTTAAATAAATTAAATAAATATTTAAAAATAAAAAGTAAGGTATTATTGAAATAATTAAATTTTAGTAGGGTTAAAATCGTTCAAAAAATGATTCTCACTTGATATTATATTTTATATGCACGTTATTATGAAATAATTTATAAGTGATATAAAAGTGATATAAAAGTGATATTTTATATGCACGTTATATATATATGAATGTTAAATCATTTATTTAATTTTCAATTAAATAAAACTGAATGTTAATTAGCGTAAGTGGATGTGAATAATGAAAATGCATTTAATGTGAAATTCTAATTAATTTATAATTAGAATTAATAATACTAAAATGTATAAATGAAGATGAATATTAATTAAATGAATGTGAATGTTAATTATTGAGAATTAATAATAGGGAATTCATACATTAATGAAAGTACATATGTGATATGAATCTGTCAAATGTAAATGTATATTTATGGTAACTAAATGGTTAAATAAATTAAATATATATTGAAAAACGAAAAGTAATGTATTATTGAAATAATTGAATCACATTAGAGCTAAAATCATCCAAAAAAATGATTCTTATTTGATGTTATATTTAATATGCAAGTTATTATTAAATGCTTTATAAGTACTATAAAAGTGATATTTGACTATGCGTGAATGTTATTTAATTTAAAATTAATATTAGGGAATATAAACGTCACAATAAATGTTAAATCATTTATTTAAGTTCTAATTAAGTAAAATTGGATGTTAATTAGCATACATGGATGTGAATAATGAATACATTTTGAATGTGAAATTCTAATTAACTTATAATTAGAATTAATAACTCTAAAATATATAAATGAAGATAAAAATTAATTAAATGAATGTTAATGTTAATTAATTGATAATTAATGATAGGAGCTTCATACATTAATGAAAGCACATACATGAAATAAATCTATCAAATATACATGTAGATTGATGATAACTAAATGGTTAAATAAATTATATATATATATTGAAAAATGAAAAGTAAGGTATTATCGAAATATCTGAATTAGAGTAGGGCTAAAATTGTTTAAAAAATTATTTGTAACTTATGTGATATTTAATATATTATAGATATAACTTCTTAATGACACGTCAAATCTGATGGACCCTTATAATGTCTAACTATTTCAATGTGTGATGTCCTTTGAAGGGAAAGATAATAAGAATAATATGAATTTATAATTTTTTGATCGAGTCAATTCTACAAGTATTAGTTCATTTCATATCGAACTAGATTAGAATAGGATTATTTACATTCTCAATCATTTAAGCCTATCAAAATAGATACTATTGTTCGCGTGAAATTCGCAAGCGTACGAGATCGTTGTACAAGTAATAAGATTTGTAAGTCTAATTTGTAGTTCAGTAGTTACTATTAAATTCGAAGTGCGGTGATATCAAAAGAAATGGTTTATATGTAATCTATATTAATGCTAAACTAACAAAACAAATGAAGTATTTATTTAATATGTAAATGTTTGTATTGAAATTGTAAATCACCTTATTGACATTTAATTTAATTCTTAATTTGTAATCTAATAAATTCATGCATTCAAGATAATCGATAATCCATTGTTATTCAATATTTTTTTCCAAGATATATTAAACATATGTTTAATACGACCCGATTATATTCCCGGTCCGAATTCATATGAAAAACATGTATTGATTCACATGATTTATTACACATGATTGAATATGCCATAGATATTATTCATAATATCTATTGTCCATGTGTTATTTTACCGCGTTCTAAACTTATTGTGAGTATTCATACACTACAACAAACAACTTACTATTTAAGTGGTGATCAAGTAATCAAACAGTTAAATGGAAATGCAAAACCAATCAAGAAAAATCAAGAAATACTGAACTAATAGTCTTGAATTAAAATAAACAAATAATATGATTTATCATTCATCCAATACAATGCAAAATTTAGGCTAACATTCTCATAATTAAACTACACAAGAAAAATTGGAAAAAATACCCAAAACTAAGAAAGATGGAAGAATTAGGAAAAATTCACATTCTTGGCCCAAATTTTGAAATTGGGCTATAAATTTTCAAAATCCTTATATGATCCGCCTTGAATTGATGTATATACTTGTTCTTCGCCTCCAAAATATGTAAAATATGATGAAATTTAGGTCGAATGGAGATCTCCTACACGTTCTGGTCGAGTTTGGTATTTAAAGGCTGCCAAAAAATTGCATTGAATTGTTACCAAAACAAAAGAAGGAAAGTGAATATTTTTCCCGCTTTTCCTTGAGGCGTGTGCCTTAGGGGTTTGGGCAGCCTCAGGCAAGGTTGCCTTGATTTGGGGCGCCCGCTTCGCCTAATTTTTGATAGCTGAATAGTTCTCAATATTTTTATCATAATATTCTCTTCTGATATTCGATTGAGGTGATTCAAAGTGAATTGAAAAACTAACTCGGAGGGCTACAATTCTAGTAGAAATATCAATTTTCCAATTCGAAAGCTTGCTATGCCAAAATTGGGTCTCAATGTGAGCCTGAAAATCCGAAGCATAACTTTTTCGGCTTGAAGTTGATATGTGATTATACTTGGAATATATTTCATCCCTTTGGCTTCTTTCCTCATCTAATTGATGCCTAACACTCTCAAATTTTCTTCATGAGGTTCGACGTAACTTTTGAATATTTGCATTTCAGTACTCGAACTTTGTATTTGATACAATTGAGCCTTTTTCGCTATCTTTGCATTCTTTTCTTCAATTCTTCATCAAACATTGATGTTTACCTACAAAATGAAATATAACACAAGTTATGTAGTATTTTATCCAAAAAAAACAGTAAAATATCTTCGTTTAGAACCTCGAATAAATGTATAAACTACACTTATGAACTATATTAACAGATGTAATTCTTACGTCATTCCTTTCTGTTTAGGATTTGAAAAGAAGAAAATGAACATTGACGTATAATTTTAAAACTAACGAAAAAAAATGATATAAAAGAGCATAATAAACCGTTTCTAAAGGTAGCGGGGAATAAAGATGATAAACAGGTTTTTGGAGTAATTAGAAGGGAAAAACTAACAACTTTTTCCGTTCTCCTATTATAAAATTTGATGATGAGGGCAACCTATATAAATGCTTTAAGAAAATGGGAAGAGAGAAGAATTGGTGGTAGACAAAACTCTAGATAAGACACTTGTAGGAATACGACAACAGAGATGAATGGTTCCAATTAACCAACTAAATTTCGTAATTGATTGCTATCCAAATTTTGAGGTTCAAGTTGTCAATTAAAACTGAAAGGTGCCATGTCCAAAACTATATGTGTCGAAGTTCATTTTACATGGAATATACACTGTTGAATGAAAAGACAGTAATAGAAGAATCTGATTCAATGGAGGTAGAAATTTTACCCAGAAAAAATATATACTTCTTGCTCCCTCTTCTTCTTGTTGCCACATCCTATCCATACCCCTTCAATCGACAATCTTATCATCTAATTATGGTTGCACGCCTCTTCACGTGTGGATAGCTTAAAATGTTTGACATGTACACAATTTTATATTTAAAAGTTGACGATATTTGAACCCTAAATAAATATCTACTCTAATATCAATTGAATTGATATTCTCGTTTCTGAATTTACAGAATACTCTACTAGTGCCTCATAGTTTTCCCAAAATTTCATTGAAGTATCCTATGAAACTTAAGGGTTTTGACTAGAAAAGTGTCTCACAAATGATAGTATTAAATCACTTAAATGTTATCGTTAACTATAAGCCACATGAAATACAAAATAGCGAATGTGAGGACACGAGGTAGAAAGTAGAAGATAAGATGCAGGTGGGTTTGGGGCCCTATTGCCAACAAAAATGGCATATTGAAGTACAATGACATTAGAAAGAAAGAGGAAAGAGTGGTGCAAAGTTCGTACGAATATAACGTTGTGGGGGTGAAGTTTTCTTAATGTCTTTACGAGTCATCACTCTTATCTTATCTATCTCCTCATTCTTCACCATTTTTTTCCTTCCTACTTTTATTTTTGGCTGAAGAGGATAATCTTAGAATTAAAAGGTCTTTTATATCCAAAAAGAAATACAACCTAATCATATAAAAGTTTATTATGTATCTTTCTTTATTTGTTATTTCATTTTTCTCTTTGGGCTTTTATTCTATTTGATTCAAAATCAATGACGGATTCAAGAATGTTGGTGAGATAGAGCGGTCGTTGACCGTTGACCTTCAACGGCCGCAATAGCAAGATCGTTTATTAATATTTAATTAACTAATATTGAAAATTCTTCAATCAATATATAAATGTACTAAAACGTAAAAATCATATACAGATGAATATATAATCCAATACAACCTAAAATAATAAGAAAAATACACGATGAAACTTTTATGGTGGATGATTGAGGGCTAAAATAAGATGAGAATGAATTCAAAAAATTATAACGACAATCAAAATATTAGTCCAAGATATTTTAATTGATGAATTAATTAGCTTCCTTAGTCCACGAGAATAGTTAACAAGCGTCATGTCAACATAGAGTCACTTTCATAAGCAAAGTGATAATCTTCAATATTATTCAGAGATAATTGCAGCAAATGTTTCAAACATTTCAAATAGTTGCAGACTTTCCCTCGACCTTTCATTCGTTGTAACCGTCGCTCTTAATCTTTCGAAACGTTGCGGCTGAAATCCCAATGGACGGATTCCATCCAAATGTCAGTTAATTGACCAAGAAATTGAGTTTGACC
>CAIGRB010137902.1:0-49506 GCA_903798255.1 Fraxinus quadrangulata
TCATTGCGAGAAGTTAATAATATCGAGTTCTATTTTCATCATCCGTCCCATTAATTCCTTTACATGAAGCCATTAGACCTACATGAAAAAAATAAAAAATGTAACTGAAATACAAGTTAAAACTCTATACTAATAGGCAAGGGTGGTGCAAAATGACCAAGTCAAGCAACTTAGCCCTTACTATCAGATAACCATTAACCGTTTTATACTCCATTACTTATGTTGTAACTTTGAGAAACTCTAAAACATAATTCAAAATACACAATTAAAACAAACAAAAATAAATTAAAACCATTTACAATTAATAAGATGTAACGTAATAATATTTTATAAAATAAATTGGTGGCGACAAAGTTGGAGTTTCTACACAAATATTGAAATAATGCATTGAAGTGATGTTTAAACACATATATTGAATACAATTAAAATTAATGGGCTAAACACGTTTTATGGGTTGTACCAAAATAGTGGCTATTGAGCTGGCTTCAATTAACAAAAAATCAAATTCATGCAAAAAATAAAATTATACATTAAGTTTGGTTCTCGGTTTGGTTCTTGATTCTAGAATCAGAACCGAACCAAAACTAAAACCAAATGATTTTTTGTTCGAAAAATCAAAACTATTAATTTTTTTTGTAGAACCGAATCGAACAGTTTGGTTTGGTTCGATTCTGGTTTGGTTTGGTTTGGTTTGGACATTTTGTCCACCCCTACAATCTGCTATTGAAAGTTTAAAAACTTTTAATAGTGCTATATCGTTTACCTCTTATTTATGGACCAGTGGTAATAAAAAAATATTATATTGCTGCTTCAACTCATTACATTGATCACCTATGACTTTTACATAAAATGATTATTTCATTCAGATGTGTAGAATATCCTCATAATGCTACTAACATATGTATGGTTTTAAAAGATATTATACAAGAATATGATATGTAAAAAATAGCTCGAAATCTTACTTTTGATAATTCTAGTATGAACAAAGTTGTTATTGAAAAATTTATTAATTATCTTAACCTTGCATTTGGAAGTTTATTTTTCAACAATGTTGTGTATGCTACATTATCAATTTGATTGTAAAAAATGGATTAGAACATATAAAATTGCATTTAGATAAAACTAGACAAGTAATAAATTTTAGGAAAAATTGCAGCCCGATACCAAACAATTCCAATTTTCGCAGACTTTGCCCAAACCTTTGTTTTGTGCTGCCGGATGTTTATTTTTTCATCAATGTTGTGTATGTTGCATTATCAATTTGATTGTAAAAAATAGATTAAGAACATATAAAATTTCATTTAGGTAAAGTTAGACAAGTAATAAATTTTAGGGAAAATTGCAGCCACGGTACCAAACAATTCCAATTTTTCCAGACTTTGCCCAAATATTTGTTTTGTGCCACCGGAGGTATCAAACGTTTCAAATATATGCACCGGAGGTCCAAATGGATGGTTTCCGTCTAGTTGACCTAGAATAGTAGATTTTGACCAATTTTGACAAAATTAGGAGGGGTAAAATGGTAACTTGAAAATTTTCTTATTAAATAAAATAAATTTAAAAAAAAACAAAAACTTGTAATCATTTCTCCTTCTCGGCATCAACAGTGCCCGCACCACCACCGACACCACCACCACTGTCGTCTCCTCCCACCACCATCACTGTAAATCACACATGAATAAAATCACGTTCGACACCCAAAGATGGAACCTAAATCACGGCCACCACCAACACGTCGACGCGGCCGCCATCCATTACCCACCAAATCCCCATCATCCTATCCCAAACCAGAAAACCATCTACCACCACCATCGATCTCCTCACCACCACCATCACCAATGCCGTAACTACCAATTTTCAAACTTCAAAATCAATTCAAAAAATTCGAAAAAAAAACAGAAGATAATGGAAAATTGAATCTCATTGGAGCCAGGAGAACCTCGAGCAAACTTGTACGACCATGGGTAACCATTTAATTGCTCCAATTGAGGTTGGGGTAGTTTAGTTGATCTCGATGGCTCCAATTGAGGTTGGGACAGTTCGACGGGTGTTTGTGGTTGCAATTTATAATGCTTGGGTTCTGAAGAATTTTGCCAATGATGGTGGCAGTGGTGGCGGGACTTTGAGGCGGCGATGTTGAGGATGGCTGTGGTGGCTTGAGGTGGGTAGGAATGGGGATGAGTGGAGTGGGAGGAAGAATGGTTTTTGTATATTATATTTATTTTTTTGATTTTTTATGTGTGATTTACGGTGGTGGTGGTGGGAGGAGGCGGTAGTGGTAGGAAGAGGCGGCAGCAGCGGTGTCGACACTATTGATGCCGGGAAGGAGAAACGATTGATTAGATCATGCTGATCTTGTTATTTCCAACCTCTTGTGCCTTGCTTCCTTCGAATTTTCTTTACTTGACTCATTTTTGCAGATTTAGATGTTTCCTTAACACAAATGAATAAATTCGTGGTTTTCTTTGCTCGAGTTTCCCACAAAAGGGCTTCAATTTGTTGACGGTAGAATTATGATCTACGAATTTCTATCACCTAGTGAGGGCTTTCGCCTTGTAAACTCATTGGATTTGATGCTTAAACTGGAGTAAAAGGTGAAATGACTATTTGAAAGGGAGATCGTTGAATTTGCATGTGTTTTTCGTCTTAAGGTGAGAGTATTTATAGATTTTCTTAGAGGTTTTGAGTCATTATAGAAAATGACAGGTGACGATCGTTTCATGGTGGGTTGATAATTAATTCTATTACGTATTCATGTGTTACCCAATGGTTTAGAAGTCATACTTTTTAGACTTGCCCACGTGTTAAAATTACGATTTTTTCACCATCATCGAGGATGGTTCGCAATGCCTTTTTTGCAAGCCTTCTTTGCTTTAGCTGCCATTGCGCTATCAGGCTTTGCCTAGGGGTTGAGTTTGCAGGATAGAGTTCTTTTTTGACATCAACACACATTAACAAAACCTAAGTGAAGTCGTAATATGTAAAAAGCAAATGCTTGCTGTATATTACCATTTATAGATTTTTTTACATATTGATGAGGTGACGATAAATTGAAATAAAACTATCCAAATCTTTTCACTACTTAAACGCTTGTGCTCATGTAATGTAGGTTAATGGAAAAAAGTATATTGGCTGTGAGCCCTTTTTTTTTTTTTTTTATGATAAGGTGTTTTAGGATTTGTTGCTTAATTGAAAAATGATGATCTAACTTTCAGTGATAATTAAGGGATTTGTGAACAATTAAAAATCTTGGAATATACTTAATTTGGTAACTGAATCAAAACTAAAATTAGGAAGAAAAAATCACCATTGTTGTTTCTATCAAGAGTGAACGCCGTTCGATTTGGACGATTTTATAACAAATTTCAAACAAAATTAGTTGTTGCAATCTGAAATTTTGCCAAAGCAAATTAAACCTTTTTAAATTGTAAACTAAACAATCCCAAACCACTTTTTTTTCGATTTTGTTAGGTTTAATACACGATTTAGCAAACAAAAAAAAAATGATATGTATTGAAAAGTTAAATCATAAATATTAGTCTAAAATTCTTTTTTAAGACATTAATATTAGTGTCATTACGAATATTATAATTCAAAGTTCTACATTTCTAATTATTACAATACAACAACATAATAGAAATGGTTTAGTTATAACATTTATTCATTACTAATTGACTAAACATTTTCAGCTATAACACATGATTCATTCTTTTCATAAAGATAAAAATATAGTAATTAACAATTATATTCATTAGATATAATTAAATAATATAAAATAATTAATAAAAATGCCAAATACGATAATACCTTCTACAACTATCTCTAAATCATCTAATGCTTCTACCTTATCCAAATATTGACGAAGTATTATAGGTTCCGTGTTAATGACCAATAATAGAGAGAACAAATATCATATAGATATTCTTTTGATTGAAGAACTTATGGTTTTTCGTTGAATATTCATTTGAATTTCTAATTTCACATCATTATTAATCTAGTGATAGTCCAACTGGTCATGTCAAATAATAAAGTCAAATTGTACTCTGGTTCAATATAAGATATAATTCAATTATTTAATTTTGAAAAATATGATTAAACATTTTATAATCATATATCATTCAAGTAGTCAAACTAATCAATGTCACCATGACATTAACTACATGTTTTCCTTCAGAAATAAACATGAATTCAAAAATGATACATTTTTCGAAACATGTGCTATTTTGAGAGTATTTTATTATTGTTCTTTCAAAAGATCAATATTCTTTTGTAATATTAATTATAATGTTTTGATAATTTAAGAACAACGACAAACCATTTGTAATAGACAGATTTATGATTAATATTCTTTTGGAATATTAATTATAACATTGTGTTACTCGAAAAACAATAATATTTTGTATTAGGCAGAAGTACTAAATTCATAAATTATACTATGTGTTAAAAAGAATATGAACATGATAATTAATCAAACATTAAGCAAAAATAATAATAACCCGCTGCACAAGTATATAGAATCACTATAGATATAAAATTGTAATGGAGCCAATAACCCGCTGCATTAATATCAAAATAATGGAGGCCGAGGCTACAGGGACTGAATTCTTTGTTTCTTCAAGATATTTTGGGCCTGCAAATTGGAGTCAAGTTCCAAACAACTCAAAATTTTTTTTAAAAAAAAAAAAAACCTTGCGGAATCGTCAGTCATCACCACCAACGAAATTTATTTAACATGCATAATGAAAAATAAAACAAATTTCAATTTTTACCAAGTATCTTCTTTATGTTTAGAAAGAAAATTTGATAGAAATTATTTTGTAGATTTTACAAATTCATTTGCTAATCTTGGAACATGAACAATCCCGATTTGCGACAGCTGTCCAATTGTCTAATCTCCAATAAAAATACACATAGTGAACAATAATGAAAGAATTAGGGTTTCTTTTCTCGTATTAGCAAGAATATGAATTATATTATGTTCTATTTTTCTGAAATCCTAATGGCTTATTAGCATAAATCCAAGTGGGATTGACCAGTTTCTTAAACTTAATATGGTTCAATGTTTAATTAATTCAATTAATTAAATTTGGTTCATTATTAATTAACCTAATTAATTAATTCGGACTATTAACAAGCAACCCAATTAATTAACTGTACAACACTTGTTAATTAATTAATTGATGGATCTCATTCTCCTGGTTCTTCTTTTGTGTGTGACCCATCAGGTTATTGATCACGATACCTAAATACGAGAATTATTATTTTGATCTAATCAAAATCGATAAATTAAAATATTCCTTTTAATTTATTACAAATTCACATTTGTCGTCCCATATTGGCATCTAATAATGTATCGAGCAATACATGTGACGAAAATGTCACGAGGTATGACAAAATCAAACTTGTTCGTTTACCATGAAACTATAATTATTTCGTCAATATGATCTGATCAATTACGAAATATGGATATGTATCAATCTCAATTATCGATCATATCTTTCATCATACTATTAAGTCAATATAAGTCGAAATTTTTTTTCGACTTATGAATACATCTTGGCCAAGAATTTTGTTATTAACTTAACTGAATGACATATAGATCATAATATCTTACTATATAAAAGCGTTCTGACATACCCGAACAATGCCGTATTAACGACTATTGGTAGAGCAATATCTCCAAAGTATGACTGTCTTCATATAAGATAATATGATAACGTCAAGTCAAATGATCAATTCTACTACTGAACGTTAGAGATAAACCACTGACACTCAAATAATTATCCATATATAATCTTTTTAGCGGATCTCCAATATTTTGTTTTATAACAAAATATCCACGTATTCATTTAAATGTCATCATACTTTAACTTGTGAGATCAGAGACTAATTTCACAAATAAGAAATGACACACGTGATGGTCTATCTGTAATAACGATATCCGTATCTCGTTATTACTTAGGACCACAGATGATTTAAGATTCGTTCACAATCACAATTCTTTGTGATTAACAAATTACAAAGATTTATATGGATTCTATTATTTAGTTTATTAGAACATTAATTCGATTAAATAATAAATCTTGCTATAAATATGTATCAATTATATATTAAAAGTGTTTATATTCAAAATTGATTGGAGTTAGGATATATCACTTATAGAGAGAGAGATGGTCGTGGATTCAAGGGAGGATTATGCTTCACGTATAGCATGGTGTACAACCCCCTCAGAATAGGGAGCCCACTTTTTCCACAAATTTTGAAACAAGTCCACTCATTGAAATCTTGAATAGACTTCCAAAAAAAAAAAACTGCTTCATCTGACAAAGTGTATGATTTGGATTTGTTCAAGTAAAGGTTGACAGAAAAATCTAGGATTGACAAAGTGCACGTGAATTCACAAAGATATTCAATATCTCTCTATTGTATTGTCTCCGAGAAAGAGTAATTTTGAACAAGTTGAATTGTATCAGTCTAAGAAATTATGTCTGCATTTTTACTTCTATGTACGATTACTTAGTATGCTCTCGTTGTCTCAAAAAAATAGATTTGCTTTCATTTTTCTTATGTCCCAAATTTTAGATCATTTTCATTGTTGAGAGTATATCTGATTTCTAAATTTTTAAATATATATATATATTATTATCAACAAGTATGAATTATTCATATTGAAATTTTTATACTTCTAATTAAATTTATTATATTTTCGTACTACATGAAAAATATAAGTAAATATATCTTTTATGGGACGAATTGAGCATAATAAAAGTATTGTTATACCTTGCATAATGTAATGGAGAATAGAGATGCTATGTGTACACCAGGGTTGTACACACTGGTGTATGGCCGCATCGCAATAGGGGAGGCTCGTGCTTTTTTTAATGGGTGCGGGCCTCCCTATTATAAGGGTGCAAATTTCAATGGAGAACACGAAAGGCTTGAAGCCAAGTCGAGAGCCCAACCTGGAAGCTCAGTCTCGACTTGAGTAAAATGGTTCGGATTTTTTTTGGTCCAAGTCAAGTCGAGCAAAAGTTCGGCAAATAAATGTAGGCTCAACCTCGAGCGGGTCCAAGCTGAGCTGACTCGATTTTGTTTTTAATATAAATAGTAAAACTAGCTGCCTACAACATTTTTTATTTTTTTTACGCTCGGCTCATCATGGGCCGACTCGAGCCGATTGTCAGGGGACTAAAGTTCTCACACTAGAAAACTAGACACCGTGCGGCCTTAACGCAAGCAATTCCCATCCCTACGAGAAAACGTTAAGTCAGCCTTTCCGCGCCCCAAAATAATTCAACCTTACAAGGCTAAATTATAACAACTTTGAGTAGAGTAATTTGAAGGAATAAAGAACACAAGTATAGTTGGGAGAAAATCTCTCTTTATATAAAAACTCCAATGTAAACAATCTCTAATGTCTACAACTCTAATGAAATCTCCAGAATGGGATTACATATCATTTACAATGGGATTACATCCCTATTTATAGGCAAAACCCATGCAAGGGCTTTGGATTTAATGGCTAGGATCAATCCTCATCAATTCTCATCCAAGGGTCTTCAATGCATTTAAACCTTCTTAGTTTAAACCTTCTTAGACCAAAGGTAACAAACTCGGACTTTGCTTCTTGCAAGTGGATTGTCTCTACAATTCCATGTGCAAGCCATGTCAATTTCATAGTCATCAAATTGGCTTTTGCTTCCTTCCTTGGCCATGGTCTTGCAAGTGACTTGAGTAGCCAATTTGTACAAGACTCCCAAAATATCCCAAAATATCTCAGCAATCTGCCCATGATATTCTTCCCTTAGAAAACCACTTGATGTGCTGGGAATACTGCCCATATCATGGCCATGTCACTTCCCATGTCAGGCAGCCTACATTCTGTGTTGCCTGCGACATTCCATGATTGCAGTCTGTGTTTGGCCATGTCCTGTCTGTGTCCTGGGTGCTGCCTGCAATCTGCCTGCGATGTCCTGCTTGCGTTGCAGCTGTGTCGTAGTGCCTGCAACCACACCTGAATTTTCTAGGCATCATCCGGACACGAACCCGACACCATGGACACCGTTCATCTAAACACCAAATTTAGGAGATACCGGCATTGCCATGTACCTATGAAATCTAGACCTAATCAACCATATGTCTAACTCATTTTTCCACTTTGGCCCGCGACACCCCCATGCCATGTTCGATCTCGTGTCACTACCATGCGGTCCGTGACACGATGCTCCAAAATGGGACTCAGTCTGGTCCCATCGAGCTACGAGCCAGCCCAGCTCGAGCTTTTTCTAGGTTGAACCACGAGCCGTTAGAGCCGGCATGCCACATTGACATCCCTAGTTTGAAGAGATAATGTGTGTAACTGAAGAAATTTGTTCCACTTTTCTATAAAATTTGGTATATTTCATATGTAGTTTCTAAACTTTAATTTAGTTTCAACTAGATCAATGATGTTCAGTAAGGTTTGATTGGTAAAAATCTTTTTTAAATTATTTTTTTCTAAAATTGTTTTCAACCACATATTTTATGAGACTCATAATCTTGTTCAACTTTTTAACTACATATTTAAAAAATAATAATCATTTTTTGCTTTCAAAAACTCTCTAAAAATGCATGCTTAGTTTCAAATTACCACCATGTCAAGTCATAAATGTGTTTATAAAAATACGCTTGTTAACCTACAATCTAAAGATATTGACATTACCATCATTTTACTACTTTCATTATTAGGGTACCATGTGTCGATTATGTGAAAGATTAGTTATGGCATGTCTGATGAGTATAGACTAAGTCCCTAATTTGTATAGATTAAAATCTCAAGTTAAAGTCAATAATCAATTTTTATTATATATTTTATGGAATTTACAACTTTTTAATAAAGTATTTCATCAAATTTTATTAATATTTTCTAAATATCTAATTTTAATCTACACCAAACATGGGCTGAACAATTTCTATGAAGGACAATAAGCAACAGAATATTATGGATTAGTCAAATTTGAAATGAACTAATTCTAGACAAGTTAAAATCTAGTGACTTAATTAAAATTACATTGAAAGTTCAATGTCCGTCTCTATTCTATAAATTTTACCATTAATATTATTTCAAATAATTTATAATGTATTAAAATATCATATCAAATGGGAATCATTTTTAGGACAATTCTAGTCTTACTATAATTCAATTATTTCAATAATACCTTACTTTTCGTTTTTTAATATGTATTTAATTCATTTAGTCATTTAGTTGCCATCAATGCAAATGTACATTTGATAAATTCATTTCACTTGTGTGCTAAAGTATGAATTTCCTATTATTAATTTTCAATTAATTAACATTCACATTCATTTAATTAATATTCATATTCATTTATGCATTTCTATGTTATTAATTCTAATTATAATTTAATTAGAATTTCACATTCATTATTCACGTTCATCTATACTAATTAACATTCAATTTTACTTAATTAGAAATTAAATAAATAATTTAACATTTATTGTCATGTGTATATTCCTTAGTATTAATTTTAAATTAATTAACATTAGCACATATTCAAATATTTCTTGTACAACACTTATGAAACATTTTATAATAGCGTATCACACACGTTCAATATTGACTAGTACAGTAAAATAAAGAGGATTAGAATGAGCTTTGTTAATGATTGAACTGAGGATGTGAAATATCTTAATTATACATGAAGTTGAAATGCCCTGTTTTGATTTGTCGGAAATTCACACATTCACACATCAACGCTAACTAAATTTAGGAATTTATCACACACTCAAATGGATTATTATATATTATCATGCACCCTAATTAAAGACAAAAATATTTGTCAAACAAAATATTAATTATGCCGGTTCATGCAGAAGCAAACGCTCTCAAGGAAAGTTTGGTTGGAATGAGAATACAAAACCATGTGTTTTACATATAATTAAGCAAAATTAAGTCCATATTTGTCTTCCATTCTCCAAAAATTACTTTTTTCTAAATTCATTTTAAACACAATAAAATATTTTAAACATAAATTCAAATTTTTTTTTCATACTTACTACACATTCTCCAGAAACACAATCTCAAATTTTTTTTATATACATATCTATTTATATATTATTCTCTCTATGTACGTTGGAGAATTGCAACTTGTACAAAATTTTGTACAACTTCGTTGACAAAATGGCCAAGTGACGGCTCCCTATTGCGAGGGGCGCCTGTCCCAGATAAAGATTTTGGGCTAATAACATTCTCCAAATTTAGCAACTTGAAATTTTAAATTTTGGGTTATTAATACACAATGAATTATTGTTTGATGAATTAAGATGTATCTAAAATAATTGAACAATCAAATAATGATAAGAGTATTTTATATACTCATTTGATCTTTTTTATAATGGATTATTTATTGATAATTGAACGGATATTTACTTAATCTATGTTCAATTATGTTAAATATAGGTAAATCCCGACTTAGATGCATTTGGATAGAATTGGCATGAAAATATGATTGAAGTTTAATTGGAGTTGATTCGTAGTAATTGACAATCGATGAGATTGAAGTAATTAAATAAAAACATTAATAGAGCAATTAGAGGTGATTCACAAGTTCGAGGACTCAATTGCAACCTTTCAGAACTTGTATCGTGTCAATTACAGAAGATTTTGAAATGTGAAGGATCGAATTATGAAGATTTAAAGAGGAAAGATTAATAATGAGAATATGAAAGGACTCAAGCTGAATCAAATGAGAAAGTTAGGGACCCACACAAAAGAGAGGTAGACCTTATGAGTGTGCGATTGTGAGCTTATAGCACTGTGATTGAAATATTGACCACTGTAGAACTTGTAGCTCAAATCGTTTGTCCACTCTTCCAAGTTTTGCAAGAAATATAGATTTTCTTCTCTCAATGGCTTTTCAAATATGTATTTTGTATGTACTAAGCCTCTAAGCTTCCTTGGTTTGAATTGTCGACGAAGAATCGTACCCTTATTGCCTTTTAAAAGAAGGTTAAAAGAGTATGGAAACAAAATCTTATGGCCAAAAACAAACCATGCGATTGCAATGGGTAATAGGACATACAAAATACATATTTGAAAGCCATTGAAAGAAGAAAAATCTATATTTCTTGCAACACTTGGAAGACACTTGTGATACAAGACATGTCCATATATTTTTTCATACATTGTTTCTTGAAGTCGAAAAAGAGAAGAAAACATCCAAGGAGATAAGTCAAGAACCATTGCAGGAATTCGAGATTGAAAAAAACATCCTTTTTTTCTCCCTAGATGGTTATGAATCTCTTTTGGTGTGGTGTATAATAGTGGTGTAGTTACGAATGGGCGGTGATAGCCCTAGGAGACTAGGTTAGTCGATGGTATAGGGTGAGTATTTGGAGAAGACAAAATATTTTTCGTTTTCCCTTTTCTTTCACAACTAATGTTTGATGTTTGAACTGAAGGTTTCTATAAATAAAAAAGGCCGAGTATGGCAAACACGCTAAAAGATGAGGATCGAAAGTGTCACTTTTCCAAGGTTGGAACTAATTAGTAAGTGTCAATACATGTTGGATTTTAATGTGCAATTTTCCCTAGGTTGTATTATTCTAAAATTACCGAAATTCGAACTACGACTCACATGACAACTATAAGTGCATGAGTAGGGTGGGATGGGCACGAGATAGAGGAGCAAATGATTGGATGTAATTAGATGGGGACAGATGGGTGTACCTCTTAAAGTAGACTAATTTCGTGGCACCAGTCATTTCTACTCTCCCAATCTATTACTGCAATCATACACTCTTCACTTATTATTATTGTTATTATTATTATTATTATAATAGAGATATTCATAAAGAGCATTCAATATTTTTGGGATTACTTGTAGACTCAAATCTTAGTCTCTGATTTGAGTCATGTTCTTTGAAAAATAATTTTCAATCACATTCTTTCAATAAAATAATTTTACCTGTAAATTAAAAAAAATTCCTACTTTTATTCACATGTTTTTTTAAAAAATTATTATTACAAAATAGGTTCTCCTAAAAAATGGTATTCAAACAAAAACTTAGGGGTTGTTTTCTTCGTGTTTCAGTTTTGAGTTTTGAATTCGTTTTGTGTTTTGAGTGTCTGTTTTGAAATTTTTGAAAATGCGTTCTTTTTGTCATCCTGAAAAATTGTTTCTCAAAATACAAAAATGGAAAACGCGTTTATTTTGAAATTCTGAGAATTTTTTTAATAATATTTCATTAAATAAATATGATTATTTAATAAATTTTAATGGTTTAATGTTAATATAGTATTAAATGAGATGTAAATTTCGAAGTTGGTGAATCTTAAAATATTTTTTTAAAATATAAAAACACAACATAAATTAAATTAGGCAAAACTGTTCAATCGATACGATTAGAAGTTTACGTGTCATTATAAAATAAGCAGATACCAAACAAAATATAAAATATATCCACGGAGTCATGTACGATGTCTTGAGTAGTCATTCCACATCTGTGTAGCAATTTGATCCCTGACTTATCCCATTTAAGCTGTTTGACGGCATCAAAATGTGTGACTTCTTGATCTTGACTTGACTCCTGTATATCTTGAAACACTATATTCTGCTCTGAATACTCAGCGAACAACCTATCTAAAGTGTGCCCCTAACGAATAAAGTTGTATATTGCACAACATGCAGTAGGAATTTGTCTTTGCCTACTAAGAAGATAATTGATAATTAATTTCAAAATAGGAAATCTTGCATTTAAATCTCCAATGCAACGTTCAATAATGTTACGACACGAGGAGTTCGATAGTTGAACAATTCTTCTTTTCCACGTAGTCTTTCCCATCCAACATAGTCACGCAGATGATATCTTTGACCTCGATAAGGGGCAAGAAATCCAGGCATATTTGGATAGCCAAAATCAACAAGGTAAAATTGATCTACAACAAAAAAAATGACTCACATTGTGTAACACTGTAGATACATTCACAATAATTATTTGAAGTACAAGAATATACCTCTCAGTGGCATTGGAAAGTTGTTCGCTCTTCTTTGACTACATCAATGAATACTCGCGAATCATTAGCAGTGCCTTCCAAGCTAAAATACACAAACGTGAATTTCATATTGAAATCACATGTTAACATCACATTTTATGTTAAATTAGTTTTCCTTCCACGAAAAAATGTTTTTCTTGATGCAGGTGCCCAAGCTGCAACATGTGTACCATCTATTGTGCCTATACAATCCTTAAAGAAAGGATATTTGAGCAAGATCCGCTCATGCACAACATCTTGATTTGTGGGACGAATTATCTCTGTGCCAAATGAACAAACAGCCATTAACACTCGTTTAAACCATTTGTGTATCGTGTCGTTAGAATGCTGAAACCTATCACCAATAATACTATATCGTGTAGTGTGCCCTATAACCATCAGAAACATAGCAACACCCTCTTCGACACTCACTTTTTTTTCCCATCTTCCAACAGCCATTTCTCTTTCAAAATATCACAAAAATTCATGAAAACATGTTTCTGCATACGAAAATTACGATAGCATACGTCTGGATGTCCATTTAGAATTTCTAACACGTACATTTTTCCCGTAAGCAATTATGTCCTACAAGGTATCCTACCGACAGTACTTCATTTGTGAAGAACAATCATATTAAGCATCATTAAATTATCAAAGTTTGTGTCAAACTTGTCCATCAATAACAAATCATCATCATTTGAATCTTCATCAGTGGAATCGTCGGTATTCACATTATCACCCATACTGTGAACAAAATACGCCCACAGTAATTATCATAAGTCATAACAACCATGATTCATTCAAATAAAACATACAATCTAACATTGAGAAATCAAAAGGAAAATTAACATCTGTTCTACAACCAACAACATCACGAAGTTTATACATAAAAATAGTACATCATCAAGACAGTTGACAAAATGACTAGGGACTTTGAAAATAAATAGAAGTTCAACATTCCACATCACAGATGAAAACAACAAGATACTAGAGAAATTAAAACAGCAATCATATCAAAGTAGTTCCAAGACATGCACTCTCTTTGCTTCTGGCATCTTCACAAACGGTACCCTGAAATCGGGATCCTTAAAAGCCTTTATTGTTTTCACATAAATCTCATTGGACACTCCTTCCATATTGTTTAAGATGTCCATGCATATAACATTTGAATAAGGATCCTGACTACTAACTTCACTATCTGATTGAGTACATGATTTTCCTTGGATATATGCAAGCTTTTCTTTTAAGTAAAGTGTTCTAAGTTCAGTTTCTTCATTTCTCATACTAACTGTAGATGACCACTGTGCCATGCAGGCCTAGAGTTTATCACTTTTATTGATCTTAGGTTCCTTATGTTGGCGCTCACCTGATGTACCAATTTCCTCACGCCGACGAGTATTTGAAATCTCATTGACTTCATTATCATCTTCCACACGTACATGCACTCCCCTATTCAAAAAATCATCTTCTAGTTGTCTTTTTTCCTCTGATGTGTTTGGAAGCTGAATGGAGGCATGGCCTAATCCTCCAGTAGCCGTAGTCCCTCTAAATATCTCCCCTAGAGTGTGGTAGTGCTTACATCCTTCCCTTTTGAACAGTTTGTAATCTAACTTATTAATCTACATTAAAAAAGAAGCCACATTAGAAAAGTGGTACAATTGATAAGATAAAAAACTAATAACGAAAAGATTCTTTAATAAATATATATACCGTATAAAAGTGTTGCCAAACTTTCTCTGCAGCATTAACTTTGTTGGTATTTGGATCCCATGTAACACCTGTATGTCCCAAAAGTTCGAAAAACATGTGGTGAATCTTACGTAAGCGATTCAACTTCCCCTTTAATCTATCTATCCCATAATCCATTTTTGTTGAAACTATCATGGTTTCATTGATTCTGCCCCATTCGTCTTTCATGAATGTAGAGCATTGCAATGCGTCAATTGAACAATACCATTAACTACAAAAGTGAGTACAAACAACAAATAGGATAAGTCATTATACATGCAAACTATGATGATGGAAAATGAAAAAATATAGCATTAATGGAAAACAAAGATAACCTATTAATGATACCAAAAGCAAGAAGGAAAATGATGCCAAAAGCAAGAAGGACATTATACCAATCATTTTACATATTGCTGCAAGAAGGAAATGCAACCAATCAATCTAATATTCTCAATGGTCATCAAACATGACTAAAAATTACTTCTATTATGCATGTGATAACCTGGAACCTTAAAAACGAAAATCAACCGGGGCACTGATATTGCAAAAAAATCCAGTCCACGTGGAAACTCATTTTACCAAAACCCCCACATCAATGATCAAACCCTCAAAATTCCCATTTTCAAAACCTCGCATCAGTCCCCTCCTCTTTTCCCCAAGACTTTCCATTTTGACATTTGTATTCAAGAAGAAGCCACCACCGACATGAATTACACCGGCACTACCACACAGGATTCACATTTTGCTCAGCCACCATCATGGCAGGTAGAGACTTCTCATCTTCCTCCGCCCCCGCACCTTCGTCGATCTCTTCTAGCTTCTCTAACCCTAGTTCCAATTCCACCCCTCCATTCGTCTTCAGTCCTGTCTCTTCACCCCCCTTTGATGGTAACACTTGTATCAAGCAATATTTAAATGCTGAAACCTTAACATGCAATGTCTAGAAATACACTAGCCTTTCAATTCATCCATCAAAACCAACACTTCTCCATTTAATTTTAATTAATAAACTAATTTAAAATCATCAAAATCTCAACTTACCTTCCATTATATATTCCAATTTAAAAACTCCATCTTTCTATTTTTATAGTTTCAATATTGTAATTGGATTCAAAAAAATCATTAACAAGAATAAATTCCTTTAGAGGATTTACTGCAAAGATTAACATCCGAAGACCAATTAACCTTTTTGATTTCTGCGATCCTTCCATATTTACAAATATCCGGTTCTGTTCTGCCCCATTCACAAATATATATGCCTATCTTTATAATTCAATCCTCTTATACCGTTTTATTAACAGTCACGGTAGCTAAATTCACCAAACCCTATTTTTCATCCGACTTTAATTGATCCAAATATATACAAAAGTTATAATTATTTTCTTTATGAGGATAACACGGATATTTACCAAACGAAATAGATTTTCTTGTGCAAAACAGGTTGTGCTTACCTGATTTTGAGGCTACAAGTAGGGGGCAGGATCAACGAATACTCGAGCCACAGTTTTGACAGGCGGCGGAGGAGTGGCACCAATCTACGGGATAGACATTGGAGTTGGAAAGGTGTTGGGAAATCAGAGCTCGATCGGCGTCTAAAAGCTCCTTATGGAAGGCGTGGGAGCTGTGGATTTACGGAGGCGGAGGCGGAGGCGTGAGAGCTGTGGATTTAGGGTAGGAGAAATTAGAAATCACAGGAAGTCGGGAGAAGCGAGAGAGAGAGAGGAGGAATAAGTGAAAACAGGTTTTCTAAATTCGTCGTGTTTTGTACAAAAAATGGTCAAAATGTGGTTTTGGCTGTTTTGAGTTTTCAGCACATTTTTTTTAATTTTCCAAAATTCATTTTAAAAAATGAGAAGGAGAACACATTTTTGGTGTTTTGGAAAATGGAAAATCGAAAATCGAAAATAGTCTGAAAACAACGAAGAGGGCCTTAATAATTAAGCTAGTAGATTTGTTACATTCTATGCAACAAATGTTTAACAATTCTAAAAACGCGTTTGATAAAGAAATTACTTTTCCTCATTTAAGCATATAATGATGCATGATAAGTGTATTTTTGCTATCATATGAAACAAATGTTTGTAATGAATATTATGAATCTTCTTCCTTTGTTATCATATATATAATATGTGATTGTGTTGGGATTTATGGTAGTAGCTGACCAACGTTAATTAATCTTAATATTTGCTCTTTAATCTTACAATTATTTACTATTGATTTTCATACTATTTATTTATTTGGCTAATATATATTTGCATTAAGTGAAATTCTTGTACACTTTAGATCATGGAGTAAATACCCTAGGTTCTTGTAGGGGATTCTATATACTCCTAACCATAGGTGATCCTTTAAGCTATTTTCATAAAATTGAATGCGGTTGTTTGATTTTAATCGACATGGAAATATGGTAGGTTAAACCGATCAACTAGGGTTAATTTCACTCAAGAGAGGAAATTACCTAAAATTGAAAAATAGGTTCTAATATCGTAAATGAGTAATTTGTTAATTGGATTGTGGAGAAATTAATTAGGCGACGGTTAAGAAAAACCATAAATCCCAACCATGTTTTTCTCCAAAATTCCTAAATATTTATGTTTTCTTATTTTGTAGAGTTTTAGTTAATTTTCTTTATTTTCCAAAATCAAATCTTTATTTTCTGTTTGTATACTTCGTTAAGATTAATTTGGTTAAAGTTGCGTAATTAAGGTAAAAATTCTTCAAGATATTGACAATTCGAACTCAAAAAGTCCACTTTATTACTTGAACGCGACCCGTGCACTTGTAATTTACACTTTCATATCAAACAATGCACCTATTAAAAGAAGTCACCAATGTTTTCACAAGAAACACTTCGTTTCAAGTTAAGTTATCATCTCTTATAAATAGTGATTTCTTGGTTACACAGAATACCAACATAATTCTAAAGTACACAAACCTTCACTTACTAGACATATAAAATATAATAAATTGCTCTATTATCTTATTTTACCCTATTGGGCCTCTGTTAAATCAAGTTTACGGAAAATATATTTTGTAATATTGACTTTTTGAAGATTGTATAATTAAATAATAGGAAAAAAAATTTGGGTTTACATGTAATATTATTTTATTGAAGAATACGTGATTGAGAATTTGATAGAAATAAGTGCATTAAATTTTAATGAAACTCAAACAAGGTCTTTATTTGATTTTTAATTGCTTTTACAAAGCAATTTATATATTTCATTAAATGAGTATGCCTCTTTTTGAGTTTTATTTTGCTAAAAAATTTCTTTTTTAAGAAGTGAGTGAATGATACGTGAATAATACTTAGTATTCATGTGTCTATTAAACGTGTGTTTAAAATTAATATTTAATTTTTAAATAGAATTTTAGGAGAAAAAATAAACTCAAACGAAGGGCAATATCTATATATCAACATACATGGTATTTATTCTTTTATTCGCACGAAACCTTTGAATCGTCAAGGGCATGGAGCTAAGAGATGGATCTGTTGATAATAGGATAACTCTGTGTTAGGAATTTACTTATACATGCACAGTAAAGTTTAAATTATTTTTCAATTCCCTTCAATGATTATCTTTGCATTTAGGTAGAAATTGTGATTAGAATTTTATCTTTAGCAAATTCTTCAAACTCATTTGAGAATCTTGATCACAAATAATTACGATCTTTGCTTCTCCTTGTGAATCTTGGTTTATCATGATCTTTTCACACTACAGTTGTCTAATTGTAATCCATACAAGAGAATAAGAATGAGAGATTAGAGTTTTTATTTCTTCCACTAGCAAGATTATAATATTATATTGTAAGTTTTTGTTGTAATATAATTGATATGAAAAACTCGAATCCTATTTGTTTTATTTATAGACATTTAAGTGGGCTTAATTCATCCACTAAGCGTAAGCCGGCCCATTAGTTAGTTAATTTAAGTAATGTTGTCAAAATTGGCCCAACCTAGTCGGGTTGATTGGTATAACAGATCCCAAAATCGAGCCAATCATGCCCGATTAACCATTTATAATCAAAATCATTCAAAACCCACTGGTTTAACCATGAACCGATTTGATGGTTTTGCCAATTTAGCCAATTTTATTTTAAAAGATTTTAATTACATGAATGGACCTCACGCATTACAACCAATGGCCCATAGAGGAATAATGAATGGCATACTCCTTTTATAAATGCACTTATCTCAAATAGTTTTATAAACTTTCATTGTGGGATAATAAATGCCTTTTATAGACGCACTTATCTCAAACGGTTTTATAAACGGTTTTATAATATTAAAATGCCCATCTTTTCATTTATTTAATTTTTCCAAATATATGTCTAATTGAATAATTTGATTTTGAATCCCAACTAACTAAATTTTAATATCCACATCCATCTGTTCATTTATTTAATTTTCAAATTTAACTTAAATTGTACTTGATTATTAACATAATAATGTTAGATATAATTTTCTATAGGTTTAAAATATTTCAGTTTAACAAAGCAACTATTTTAACATATTATTTTTAATTTTCAAAGTATCAAGACTAATTGTATGATAATGAATCAAATTAACACAGATAGATTTACTTTCAATTATTATATGAATTTTTTTTAAAAAAATTAACTTTTGGTATATTATTTTTTGTATATATATTTATTTATTTCTTTATTGCATCCAATTCGATCCCGGTTGAACATTTTAACCCTTGACCCTACCTGGGTGGATTTTCAAAATATTTCTTAAATTCATTAATAAATTATTCAATTAATTAATTCTTAATATCATTCTTCCAGTTCCCCCTTTTATGTGTGACCTATTAGGGTTTCCATAAGATATTGGACGACGTGGATTATCATTTATCATTAATTTACCTATATTTTTAATTTACATTTATAGTCCCCAAGATATCTAGAAATGTGTCAGGATAATACATATGATAAAAAATGTCATATAGTGTGACAAAATCAAATTTGTTTATTTACCATAAAACTATAATCCCTTCATCAATATGATTTGATCAATTATGAGATATGAGATGTATCAATCCCTATTGATCGATCATATCTTTCATCCCGCTCTTAAGTTAATAATGTCGAAACTCTTTTATACTAATGAACTCATATTGACCAAAGTTTTCTGTATCAACTTAAGCGGATGATACGTAAATCAAGATTTCGTACTATCTAATATTAATGAATCCTCTATTAATCATTCACACTTTCATATGATTTTTAACATACTTGAATAATGTCGTATTAACAACTTTTGACAAAGTAATATCTAATATCATCAAAATATGAATGTCCTCATATAAGGTACTATGATGATCTCAAATCGAAAGACCAATTTTACTACTGAACATTAGAGATTTATTATTGACACTCAAATAGTTATCCAGTGAAATCTCTAGAGTGGGTCTCCAATATTTTGTTTTCTTAACAAAATATTCACGTATCCATTTAAATATCAATATATTTTTACTTGTTAGATTAGCTACTTACTTTATAAACGAGAAATGTCACATGTGTTGGTCTATCCGTAATTGAAACATTTGTATCTCGTTATTACTTACGATCACAGATAATTTAAGATTCAGTCATATATAACTCATATCTAATAATCTCAACTTTTTGTGTTTAATGAGTTACCAAAACTTAAATTCATTTGTACTCTGTTAATTTAATTTAACAGAATAATAATTTAATTTAATAATAGACCTTCCAATAATAATAATGCATTAATCATATTAAGCGTTTACGTTCAAAATCGTTTGGGTTTAGAGCATAATACTTACAAACTCTTATATTCGCTAGATCAATCACTTATGTATCTAATATCATAAGAGTCTACATGACGATCATGTTTATGCCGCGACAACTTTTTGTTAGTGAATTTGCAATACTATCATTTATGAGAATTTGTTCTATTTTTACGTCATTTCTTTGTACCGTCTCTTTAATGAGATGATACTGTCTTAACACATATTTAAATCGTTGATGATATATTAGTTCATTTACTTGCGATAGCTCTTATTAAAGAGGTATGTAATCAACAATGTTAGGAATACTAAAACTTCAGTAATGAATTATTGATCTAGACAGCAATCTTCATTGCTTCTAAAATGTAGAGGTGCTTATGAGCTCCAACTATTCATTAGTAGAGCCAATTAGCGTAGGAGAACTCCTCGCTGGCGGTAAGGGAGAGGCGCTTATGAGCTCCAACTATTCATTCGTTTATGGCGAGTCATGTATTAGGCTTTTGTTGTTGAATTAGAGACTGGTTTTAGTTTAGAATTATGTTCAACTAACCACTCTATTATTAAGAGTAAACACAAATTCTAACTGAGACTTGCTATCATCCTAGTCTAATTGGAAAATAGAATCAATGTATTCATTGAATTCTCAATTCAATTTCTCCATATAAAACCCCTATTTGACAGTCATTTTTTTTATATAGAATGAGATTTTGAATAGTAAAATTTTGAAGAATGTGTGGTTAGAAAGTAAGAATTTTTTTGGTTTAGGTGAATAATATTTTATTGTGAGAATGTATAGTTGAAAATGAGTATGAGAAAAATAATAGTTTTGAAAGAATGTCTATCCAATAGGGGCACAATTTTCTTAAGATTTATTTATGTAGATTGTAATGAGTTGAGCAATGTTCTAAATCTATTTCTATGAATCAAACTACTTTTCTCATATTTTTCATGGTAAAACTTTTTGAGAGCCTTCATTTCACCGATTGAAGCATATGAATGCTATTTCTTTTTAATAATATGTCATCTATATAAGTATTTGGAATACGGCAGTCCTCCCACTTTTCTTCTTGTAACTAGACAATTCATCTTCGTTTTTCATAAAATCATTTTTTTTATCTCATCAAAGTTGAAGATTCCAGATCTACTTCAATCCATATATGGATTGGTTAAGCTTGCATACATTATTAGCATATTTGAATTAAAACTCACGGGGTTGTGTCGAAACACTCAGGTTGTATCATGTGCACTTTCCCATTAAGGAATACAATCTTGACATTCATTTGCAATATCTCATAATCATGATATGTAGCTATTACAAGAAATTCGAATAAACTTAAGCACGGTTACGTGTGAAAATATTTATCAAAGTTAACTCCTTGTCTTTGTTTATTTCCTTTTGCTACTAGCTCTGCTTTATATGTATGGACATTTCCATCCATGTTGACCTTTTTTCTCATAAAACCATTTACAGCCTTGGGTTTTATCCATTTGGGCGGGGTCGACCAAGGTCCAAACTTTGTTTACGTATATCGAGTTCATTTCGGATTCCATGACTTCTTGCTATATTTTTGAGTCAGTACTTGACTTTGCATCTACGTAATTAGTAGATTCATCATTCTTGATTAGTAATCGTGAATTCATACCTTTGAGAAAGTTGAATGATCCTACTAGACTTATGCGAAGATGACGTGTCCTCAATAGGTGTGGGATCATACTTATGTTCAACTACTTTGTTAACTATATCTGGGAATTTATGAACTTCTTCAAGTTTTAATTTGCCCACACTGCTTTTCCCTAGAATAAACTCTTTTTCTAGGAAGACGACATGTCTAAGATAAATACTTTCTTCTCAATGAGATTATAAAATTAATATTCAATTGTCTCTCTTGAATATCCCACAAATATGCATTCATCGAACGTAGACTCTAACTTATCCAATTTTTGGAGGCTTGCATGGCTCATCATGACGCACAATATCTAATAGTTTGTGATTCTTCCTTTTGTATACACCAATGTGTTGAGGTGTTTGTGACGGAGTCCACTATAAAAGAATTTCATTCTTCTTTAAATAATCTAAAAATTTACCTTAAAGATATTCTCCACATTAATCAGATCTTAGTGCAAAAATACTTTTACCTAATTGTTTATCTACTTCTAACTTGAATTCATTGAACTTTTCAAGTGTTTCATACTTGAATTTTGTCAAGTATATATAATCATATCTAGAATGACCATCAGTAAACATGATGCAATAAGAAAAACATCCTCTAATAGCAATTGACATGGATCCATGTATGTTTAGGCCCAATAATTGTACAGCTTTTTCTCCTTTTTCAATAAAATGAGGTTAGGTCATCTTATCTAGTGAACATGATTCATATTTGTCAAATGATTTTGAATCATTTGACACCAAATATATGCTCTATGTAATTTGGAAATTCATTTTTCATTTTTGTGACATAGTCTTCAATGCCTAAGATATGTATTATTTATGTTATCACTTTTATGCCTTTTATTTTCTGTACTCAAAATAGAAGACTTGATACTTAAAATATAAAAACTATATTATAATTTACCACAACTATAAAATATCTTACAAAGATAAAATGAATAACAATTTTCCTTAATATTAATCGAAAAACAAATTATGTCTCACATTTGTCAATTCATTAATTCTTAATATCATTATTCTAACTCTCACTTTTCTATGTTACACATTTTTCATTTTCGATCGTAATCAACGACGTGAATTATTATTTTGATCCAATCAAAATTATATAAACTCGAATTTCTCTTTCCATTTATCATTAATACCTAGATTAATTACTTCATATTTGTTGTCCCTGATTGACATCTTTAAATATGTCAGACAAGACGTTTGTGACAAGAAATATCATGTGATTTGATAAAACCAGACTTGTTCGTTCATCGTTAAATCGTAATCCTTTCGCCAATACGATTCAATCAATTACGAAATATAAAAATATGTCAATCTCGATTAATTGATAATATCTTTTGTCTTGCTCTAAGTGAATAATCATTGAAGCTTTTCTCGACTAATGAACTACCATTGGCCAATGATTTCTATATCAACTTAAGCGAATGAAACATATATCATAATCTCTTACTATTTAGAAGTGACGAATCTTCTGCTGAATATTCACAACCTTCATATGATTCTTGACATATATCTGAACGATACCGTATTAACGACTCTTTATAGAGAAACATCCAAAATCATTAAATTATTAATGTCCTTTATATATATAAGGTACTATGACGATTTCAAGTTAAAAGACTAATTCCACTACCGAATATTAGAGATTAATCACAACACTTAGATAGTTATGCATGTGGAATTTTTGTGTATATTAGATCTCCCTTTGGGTACCAGTCCTGCGAAGTCGATTCTCCACTTGGCAAAGGGCTAGGGACACTGCTGGTTATCGATATTTGTATGGGTTGTCGAGGAATAGATGCAAACGTTTGGCACTTATCACAGTTCTTGGCAAAGTTCATGACATTCTTTCTCATATTAGGCGAATAATATACTTATTTTAAGGCTTTCTGCACTAAGGAGTGTTCACTAGTGTGATTACCACATTCACATTTATGAATTAATTTCATTACGTATCCTCATCTTCACTTATGCATCTGAGTAGAGGGACTGTGTATCCTCTTCTAAATAAGATGTCTCATTGTAGTGTATATCCAGCAGCTTTTATTTACAATTTTTGTGCTACCTTTTATCCTTGGGAACTACATCTCTCAAATAGGAAATGATGTCTTGCATCCATGAAGTTTTGTCCTGTGTCCACAAGATTTCTTCTCTTTTCCAATAGCAATTCTATGGGAACTATTCTAAAGAGCTTCTTGTCTTTTGAGCTTTTCAACTTTGATAAGGCATCTGCATGCTTGTTTTCCTCCATATGGATTTGGACAAGTTCAAACTTGTTGAAGTCTTGAAGCATTTTTATGGCTTCGTTAACATTATGCCTGCTCCAAAGCCAGAATTTTCTAGTGATCCATCTACTGACAACTTTCAAGTTCCCTATTCGGGTTGTTCTTCAAGAATTGGAACATGTCATAATTTTACAATAAAATTGGCTAACGGTCGTGCTTTGTTTGCATATCGTCCTTTACAGCTTATCTCAAATAGCTCAACTCCACCTCCCATTTTATTAGCCTCCCTGATGCATCAGGCTTTTGAAGTACTTGTTTGAGTGGAAAATTTGTTAATAATTTACTACTATGACTTTAGAAAGAGGGTAGCAGTTCTCGCGATGTTTTGACTATTGCAAGGGCCAACTTTTCCATATCCGAATATCTCACCTTTATTCCTTGTTTGAGGATATTTGATAAGTGTAATTTTTAAACTTTTTTGGGCCATCAAAATGATATTGGAGGTGCTTTTGGGAGGTTATTACTTGATTTTGTGTATACATTGTTTGTTTAGGATAAAACTTGGTGTTGGATGGCTTTTAGAGAAAATAAATGAAAACTGAGCGAAAAGAGCGTGGCTTAATCTTAGAAGATGGAGACCAAAGTGTTGTGATTTGAAAGATAAAGGACTTTAATTACAATTAAAAGGGACTTGAACTCAATAAGAAGTTGAGAATGAGGACCAAAATGTGTTTGGACAGATGGTTGAACATTGGGATACAAGGCAATTGCCCATACGATCGCGAGAGTAAAAGATGAATTTATAGACAGCAAATTAGTGCTACCTATTGGGAATTTACTTAATATGCACAGCGGAATTTAAACAATATTTCAATTCCCACTAAGGACCTTCTTTGTGTTTAGAAGAAATTATGACAGGAATTATACCTTTGTTAAACTCTACAAACTAATTTACTTATCTTGAACACGAATAATCACAATCTGCAATCCACTGATGTCCAATTGTACAGCCTCCATGAAAATCCACACAAGAAACAAGAATGAGAAGATTATGGTTTCTCTTTAATTGTGTTAGCAATATAATAATTGTATTGTATTATTGTTTCTCAAACCCTGACAACTTATTAATCGAAGATTAAGTGGGCTTGGCCCCATCTTTTAATTTAACTCGATCCAATATTTAATTAATCTAATTAATTAAATTTTGTCGATGAATTAATTAATTCAATTAATTAACTCGAACCTATTAACAAGCAACCCAATTAATTAATTGTCCAACGCTTGTCAATTAATTAATAAATATCATTCTTCTAGTTCTCCTTTTATGTGTGACCCATTAGGTTCCCGATCACGATATCTAATGATGTGAATTATCATTTTAATCATAATTGATAAATTAAAATACTCCTTTTAATTTATCATCAATTCACATCCGTCATCCCAAATTGAGATCTAGCAATGTGTTGTATCGATAATACATGTGATGGAAAATGTCAAGTTATATGAAAAAATCAAACTTGTTCGTTTACAATGAAATTATAATCCATTTGTGAATATGATCTGATCAATTACGAGCACGTCAATCTCAATTATTGACCATTATATATTAAAATAATTAAATAAAAGGATAATTGAATAAAAAAATTTAATAAAGGAAAAGAAAACCACCGCCGGCACACGGCTGGCATCCTCCCCTGTACCGACGCCACCACCACAGTAAATCACCACCACCACAATAAAACCCAATATCTATTTAGTGTACCCCATGTATGAATGTGAAGCGAATTTCATTTGAAGAAGTGGACTGGGTATCTATTTGAAGAAGAGCATTGGGTATCTATTTAGTGCACTGGGTATCTATTTAGGTCAAATTGAGAAAGACCCATATGTTCATTAGACGCACCATGAAGAGTAGGTGCTTGTGGTGGTTGTCTCCGATCATGGGTCGCACCGTTGCTGTTGGAAAATTCATCTGAAAGTCACGCAGTGGCTATGTTTGAAGGTGTAGTTTGCTGGTTTTGTTTATGTGTGTTTAAGGATGATTGATGACCATGGACAGGGGCGGCTTGATGTGTATAATTACTTGGAATGTTGGGCATGATATGGGTGTTGCCAGAATTGGCGATTTCGACCCTTTTTGGGGACTTGAGCAGGCTGTTTTAGCTCAATTTTTTGGCAAGTTCAGGTGGGTTCGAGGTAGGGCGTTGGGTGGAAGTTGTAGAGTGTGATGAGGGCTTTCTAGTGGTATGTATGTCCGGTGATTTGGGTGGTGGCTGGCCGGAGTTGAAGGTGAAGATGGCTTGGAGGTAGGGGTAGGGGTGGGTGGGGCATTTAATTTTTGTTTTTAGTTTAATTGTTAATAATATTTGGAAATATATAAAATGCAAAGTTACCATTTTGCCCTTACTTTGGTCAAAATAAATTTTCTTGGTCAACTAACGGAAAAATGGATGGAAACTATCCAAAAGGGCCTCACATGCAATGGTTGGAAAGGTTAGGGGTGACGGCTGTAACAAATCAAAGGTTTGGAGAAAGTCTACCAATGTTTCAAAGGTTTGGGGGTTTTGCTGCAATTATCCCTTTATTTAACTTGAAAAAAAATGTAAGTGCTACAGTAGTACTATATCTCAATAAATGAATACAATTATCAATAAGATAATCTCAGTTGATATTAAATTTGATGATGAACTAATGTGCCCTAATCCTATTAGCGTCACTACTGAATTGTTGGGAGCCTATGCATCAATAACTCAATAATTAATACAAAGCTGAAGTTCAGTGATGTTCGGGATACTATTTTTGCTGAGGAATTTTGCAGAAGAGATTCTGGAGAAGTTTCTCTATTAAATTATGCCTAAATGTCGAAATATGAATAGGGGATTTCGAGAAAATTACAATAAAGGCAACAATGGAAAGTAGAGGAATGGTAGAAGTAAGTCCAAGTCTGGAAAGAATGTGGAATGATGGAACTCTGGCAAGACTGGCCACATGAAGGAGAACTACAGAGCACCGAACAAGAAGAAAGAAAAGAATAATGACAATGTAAATTCGGTAACTGGAGATGTACAAGATGCTTTACTCTTGTCGATTGACAGTCCTATTGATTATTGGATGATGAATTCAGGAGCTTCTTTTTTACACCACTTCACATTGTTAGATTATGGAGAAATATGTTGTTGAGAATTATTGAAATGTATATCTTGCTGATGGAGAATCTATGGATATTTTCTATAATTATGATGTCGGCTTGATGATATCAAATGAGTCTATATGAAAAATTCATAAGCTGAAGCATGTACCTAAACTGATGCATAATATGATCTCAATTGGGTAACTTGATGATTGTCATAATATGATTTTCGGTGCTGGTGTTCGAAAAGTTACTAAGGGAGCCACGGTTGTTGCTCGAGTAAGTAAAAATGGAAATCTTTACATCACTTCCAATTATAGAGACGTGGTTATAGTTTCGAATTCAATTGTTAATTCTGATTTGTGGTACTCTTAATTGGGATACCTGAGTCAGAAGGGAATGAAAGTGCTCTAGTCTAAAGGGAAGCTACCAAGGTTGAAATCTGTTGAGCCACTGTTTGTATAAAGGTTGTATTTTCGACGAATAGAAAAATGTTACTTTCTCTAAAATGGAAAGGGAGTCAAAAGCTAAAAATTTGAAATTGATTAACACGAAAGTATGAGGACCTTGAACTATTACACGAAAGTATGCATTTATTTCATGAAGAATAACTCTGAAGTTTTTGATATCTTCAAGAGATGGAAAGCGATGATTGAAAATTAGACAGAAGTAAAGGTAAAGTATTTGCAATCACATAATGAAGTGAATAGATATATGATTATTTTCAAGTACTGTGTTGACAATGGAATCAAGATGAAGAAGACCATTACAAGAACATCTCAACAAAATGATGTAACTGAGAGGATGAATAGGACATGAAATGAGCATTTCACGAGTATGAAATTATATGTTGGGTTATCAAAGATATTATGAGATGAGGCTATGAGAAGTGCTACTTATGTGATCAACAGAGGTTCTTCAACAATATTAGACTATAGAATACTAGGGGAGGTTTGAAATGGTAAAGAGGTAAATAGTTACAATTGAAAGTCTTTGGTTGTATTTCATACGTGTACATTGATTCTATTGTGAAAAATAAGCTTGATGCTAAAGTAAAAAGGTGTTTCTTTATTGGGTATGGTGATAATGAGTTTGGTTATCATTTCTAGGATGATCAAACTAGAAAGATTATCATGTGCAAGAATATTATCTTCAATAAAAATGTCTTTTATAAGGACAAGTTCGGAACAGGCCCTAAAAAGACGTCCTGAAATTAAAAATCCCGATGTGATCCCATTGAAAGATCTTCTGATGATTGAGTTAGTAAATGCAAATGGCAAAGATCGAGAAAAAATAGCCCCATAAGTATTTTACCACATCCTTGTTACTCAACTCAGAAGATCCAGTAAAACTACTAGACCCCGACAAAGACAATGTACAACATTGTGTTTTATTCTATTAATTGATAGAGGTGAGCTAAAAAACTATATTGAAGTTGTGAAGATTGATGAATCAATCAAGTAGGAGTTAACCATGAGAGATGACAAGGGCTTATTATTTTCCAATCAAACGTGACAATTGACATCATAAAAAAAAAAAAAAAAGGAAAGAAGGTTTTGCAAAATAAAAGGGTTTATCGTTTAAAATAAGAACATGATGACAGCAAGCAGTATAAAGTAAAATTGGTTTGTAAAGGGATTTTTAAAGAAAATAATGTATTGATTATATTGATGTATTTTCTCTCCTACGTGAAGTTAACCACAAGAATAGTACTTGGACTAGTAGTAAAGTAAGACTGGCACCTAAAGCAGTTAGACGTAAATACAGTCTTTTTTCATCAAGATTTGGAGGAAGAAATTTAAATGATGTAGCCACAAGGTTTCGAAGTACATCGGAAGGAAAAAAAGGCGTGTAGACTTCAAAAGAGTTTCTATGGTTTTAAATAAGCTCCGAGATTCTAGTATAAAAGGTTTGATAGTTTTATGGGTAGTACTAACTTCATAAGGTATTAGATGGATCATTGTTACTGTTTGAAGAACCTTGGTAGCTCCTCTATTATCCTATTATTATATGTTGATGAGTTCAGCTACTTGTAAACAAGAAATGGACAAGTTAAAAAATGAATTTGTAATAAATTATTTAGGTGTTGTAAAATAAATTCTTAGGATGAGAATTATTAAAGACAATTACATCTTGAAATTGTTATCGAAAAAGTATGTGAAGAAGGTGCTAAGCAGGTTCAGAATGCAAGATGATTACTAATTTGACTAGTAATTGCATACTATTCATTGAGAAGTCACCCTCTATAGAGTAGAAGAGGGCATACATGGTTAAGATACTTTATACCTCTACTATTGACATTATTATGAATGACATGGTGTGTACAGGGCAGGACAGAGCATTTAGCTAGATTTTTTTTTTAGTTAAAGGATGGCGGTACCTCCAAAATTTTATTAATAAACCATCACTTGTGGCAGAGGAATACTGTGGTTACATGAAAATAATGAGAGTAGGAAATGAGGAAGTACTACTTCCCTTAGAATGAAAAAATTGACGAAGAATAAAGCAGTAAACAAAGAAGTACTACGTCCTTTAGAATAAGAATCAATGTAAAAAAAAAAACACAATAAAAGTATTGAAAGTTAAAATAAAATTCAAACTTAGATACTAGGCAATCCATATCGTCAACTTGTGCTAGTGCCCTAATATATCGTGGTAGGTCAAGTGGTCTATATACCTGATATCGTCGATGATCCCAACCCTCAGCAGCAAAAGCATCTGCAACTTGGTTTCCTTCTTTGTAAATGTGGAAGACTGTATCTCTGTTGAAGGATATGATGTCTATGATACGCCTAAATTTGCCCTGAATAGCCCATGATCCTCCTCCTCTAGTGATGCAGTGAATAGCCACTGTAGAATCTGACTCAACCCAAATCCTTGAATAACCCAGACCTTGAGCTAATAAAATCCCATCAAGAATAGCCCAGAGCTCTGCCTCTAATATCATGCATGGTCCATACGAAGATAAGAAAGCTCTGATACAGTGTCCCGTATGATCTCTGATGATGCCTCCCCCACTTGTATAACCATCCTTAACGCATCCATCAGTATTGATCTTGACATATCCAATTGATGCGCCACCAAACCAAAATAGGGAGAGATGGGAAAGGGGGGTCCATAAAAATACCAAATATGGGTACAAGTGTCAAATCCCCTAGCCAATGCACCGCTATTAATAGTCCTCCCATATGAAGAAAAGAGATCATGCGATAGACCCTCCAAATTATACGTCTATCCACCATGTGAATCCATCTATACTTCGCATCATTTCTCGCAATCCATAGATACCAAAATATCAATAGAGGAATGACAATGCGAATGTGTCTACAAAGAACATACTGTCCAGAATACCTCCATATCAGGAATCTCTATCTGACCCCCTTTCCTAAACTCATAAGCATCTCAAAAATATCTTCAAAATGTTGCCATACCTAATTAGAGATGCAACTACTAGTGAAAATATGATTGAAAGTCTTAGACTCGGAAAACACTGGCAGCGAGAAGCCAACTGAAATCCAATCCTCCCCTGAATAACCACATCTACTGGAATGAGGCCCTGCCATAGTCTCCAGTAGAAAAATGAGATAGTGATGGGCAAAATGGAGCACCATAATAACTGGTACGAATCTTGATACAGCATCCCGAACGTACGAGCTGCCATGCTAACTTGGTAACGAAGCTACCATCCGATTTATTCCGCCAAAAAATTCGATCTGGGACATCTGCACATAAAGGTATAGCCACTATCTACTCCGCCATAAAAGAGGGAAAACCTGTAATAAGCATCGTATATCCCATCCAGTATAATCATAGAAATCTTGCACCCTCGCAGATGTGTGCTGTCTGTGTTGGAATAGGGATGTCAATGTGGTCTCACCCATCCAAGAATCATACCAAAAGAAAATCTGACCTGCACTAGGTGCCATGCAATGTGTGCCTCTATCCGGGACCCAACTAATTTCAGCCTCTTCTAGATAGGAGAAGCTGAGTAGAGAACCGCTACGAGTAAAGGATGTGTCCCCATATAATACTTGTCCCGTAAAAACCCCAAAGAGATTTCTAAGAATAGAACAACCACTAGAGCTTCATAGAGAAGATGTCTACCACATCCTGTAATCTCCTAAAGCCTAGACCACCCTTATCAATAGGAAGGCAAATCTCCTTACAACTCCGCCAATGTAAACGTCGTGCCTATATTTTGGAATCCCACTAGAATCGCTCAAAGATGCTATCAAGTTTTTTCAGGATAGCCTTAGGGGGCTGTAGGATCTAAAGAAGGTGTCATGGCATGGAGGAGAGTACTGACCTCAGAAAAGTAATACGGCCCCCATATGATAAAAGTCATGAAGCCGTTGCACCTGAGATCATGTTTTTAACCTTCTGGATAAGGTCATCATATATGAAACTGCTCTTGGTGCCCCTTAAATAAGAGGAGTCCAAAATAAGTGAAAGGTTGTTGCTAGTGTTGAAAACCAGTCAAAATCTCCAATCGTCTGATCTGATTAATAGATGCACGTCTGGGTAGTATGAATTTGCTCTTGTCCCTATTCACCAACTTACTAGAAACCCCCTCATAATGCTCCAGAAAACCAAGAATCCTTTTGATAGACTGTTTCTAACCATTGGAGAATATGATCATATCATCAACAAATGAAAGGTGTGAGACAAGAGTACAACCTCCATGTCAATAACACGTACTGGGATACTCCTAAAACCTCTTAGTGAGCAGGCGTGAGAAGTAATCTGTAGCTATGATGAACAAGGATGGCGAGATAGGATCTTCCTATTTGAGCCCTCGTGAGGAGGGAAAAAAACCACACTATGAGATGTACTACTTGATCCTATTGATCCAGATTTGATCAAATCCAAATGCCTCTAATATAGAATAAATGAAGTCCCAATCCATGTGATCATATGCTTTAGCCATGTCTAGTTTCAGCATAGTGTTACCCCCTTTTACTCTATCATCCAAAGTATGGAGAAGTTCCTGAACCAATAGAACATTGTCCCCTAATTAGATGATTATGTATGAACCCACTCTATTGATGAGAGATAATGTGTAGTGTCAGTGTACTTAATCTAGTGTTCAAAAGCTTAGTAATAAGAAACACTGTACATAAACTGATGGGTTTGGAGTCGGTCCATCTACAAGCACCGTCTCTCTTAAGGAGCAATACTATAGTAGTAGCAGCAAAACCCTGTGGAAGATGAACACTGTCAAAGAAATCCAACACTACCATACATCGTCCTAAATAATGTCCCATCAATGCTAGAAGAATAGGGATGAGAATACATCCGGTCCGACAGCACCGTCAGCATCTATACTAAACACCGTCTCTTGTACCTCATGAATCAAAGGGATGCGGTTTAATGCCAAATTATCATCATCCGTCAAAAGCCTGGGGATGATATTTGAACGAATGGGGTCCAACGGTTGTGTAAGAGTGTTCGTGAAATTCCGCAAGTATACGGATCGTGATAAGTAATAAAGTAGATTTATTAAATCTGAATATCGTCCCACGGAGACTACTATTTACTATAAAGTTTTAAACTAACACAACTTTAATTTAAATTAGAATGGTAACTAATGATCAAATCAAATTTATTTTCTAAACGAAATTCTAATGAATAAAATAACAAACCATTAAATAAAATAACAAAAGCAAATTAAAACTGTAGATGAGATTATGTGATTGGATAGTTAGAATTTTCGATTTCACTTAGGTTATTTATCATATAATCAATTCCAATTTATTCAACCATATCTTTATACCAGCTAACGATCGAATTAACATATTGTATTTAGTGATCTCTCTCGAGCAACACTAATCCAATTCATATGCCCGAACTTACTATATCTCTATATAAATTTACATACATATGACCGCATTAATCTATAGGAATTCAACAAAGATCGTATAGCTTGTAATTATCTATCGATTTCTTATAATGTCTATGTTAATTATTGCACAAACTAGAATTATACATTACCTTTTGGTCTCAGTATTATCCCTAAATCAATGAATTGTTGCACAAACAATTAAAGCTTCAAACACACAATAATTAATTAAAAAATATCAAAGTGGCATGAAAATCTTGAAATTAAACATATTATAAAAACATTAAGCTACATAATCCATCCTAACAATAAAAGTATTTAGCAACTCATAACGTTAAAATTAAACACGTAAAAGTAGAACGAAATCACCAAAAATTGATGAAACGTGAAGCTTCTCGTGTGTGCCGTCTCCTTTCATTTGTTTGCGTGTATATAAATAAATTTCAGCATCGAAAAACTTTTCCAGAAGCTACCTTTGTTTTCCCCAATTTCCTACGTATGTGTGTATCTTTAATATATATATTGCAGCTGCCCCTGTATGTTGTGTATATATATATATACCTTTTTTTGTCCCCCAGAAGTTGTTTTTTTTCCCCAAGCCGCCGGCGTGTCCTCCAATTTCAGCCTCTGTTTTTCTTTACTTCCAGCCGCTATATTTGACTTCTTCTTCTTCTTCTTCTTCTTCTCCTCTTTCTTTTATTTTTCACAATTGGCTGCCCTTTTTTTCCTGTGTATAAATGTAGGTATATATACATAATAATTAACAACCCTATTTTTATTCTTTTCAACCAAAGAGTTCAAGCCCATTGACATTTCAAATTAAGGCTCAATTAATTTAATGCTTCCTTCCAAGTCCTCGTACTATGAATTTTTCTATTTTTCTGCTATTTTTCATTCTTTTCCTTAATTCTTCATTAAACATTAAGTTTTACCTGCAAAATACAATATAATATAAATTAGGTAGGATTTTATTCCACTGACCACAAAATATCATAATTTAGAGCCTCCAATAAGTATAAAAACTACACTTATACACCCCCAAACTTGACTTTTTGTATCATAATTTAGAGCCTCGAATAAGTATAAAAACTATACTTATACACCCCCAAACTTGACTTTTTGTTTGTTCTCAAACAAAACTGAAACTTAACAAACACACAAACACGCACTGGTAATTATCTATTTGGTGATCTGTCAATCAATCAAAGCAAACAGATTTAGTTAGTTAACCTGACGTTTTATCTCAGGATTGAAATCATAATATTAAATCTAATCACAACTTCAAAATCACAATACAGAAATTAAAATCTACTTTTCCTATGTAAAATTGACGTGTATGTGTATGAAGAATTAAGCATAGCATTATGAATTTATAAGTTGTTTCATTTCCCGACCCTCAATGGTCAAATATATATTCTTTCATCACTCGTAAGATTCACACACCCCCAAACTTATTATTTTCGCTCTTTTCAAGTGTGTGAACTAATATTGAATTTTATAATATCCCAACTTCTCTAGTTTAGGTAAATCTCACTAATTGATAGTCAATATGACAATAAACAAGATTTTTCCATAGTTTGATTGCTTCAACCTCTAGGGCTTAAGTAGGCTAATAATCCCTTATCAAAAGTCAAATTTTCTAAAATAAGTATTTGGGATATAACCAAGACATTTGGTGCGTCTTCTATTTCATACACCTGCTTTTCTGATTTTCTATAATTTTTTGTTCCAAGTTTGTTTCTTTATTTGAAACATTCTCACCCTTAAACTTTCTAAATGACCCATGTAACAAACTTTCGGCTGATAACTCCCAAGTTAGATGACCATAGGGCACTATGTTTTAAAATCCCTTGCAAACTTAGCCCCTGTTTGGCCCCCATTTTGAGAGGTTGAAAATTTTTGGAATAGTGATTGATGGGAGAATATGTGGTAAAAAAGTTTTAGATTTACATGTAATATTATTTTATTTGATGAATATGCGGTTGAAATGAAGTGAGAGAAAAAATTAATGTAATGTAATGGGAAAAAATGGGGGCCAAACGGGGGCTTAATTGCTGGAGTCATAAAGGCTATAAAGAGAAATTTTCAAATAAAATAATAAAATTTTTATGCCTTGATTAGTGCAGTGTCCCTCATTAAACATCAATTTAAGAAAAACAACCTCTAACTTGAGATTTTCATCCAATTTCATTCTATTGACCTTAGATAATCTACACGAATTTTTTTTTCGCACATGTAATTCCGATTTACCTCAATATCTTCCCACAACAGTGAAATCCCCCAAACAATGTAAAATTTTGTGGTTCTGAGTCTAGCATCTATGGTCCACTATTTCAGCCTATCCAATTATGAATTCAACTAATTCATATACAATACTTAACTTAATTCATGTGCTCAAGATATTTGAAATTTCACATGAAGAAGTAAAAATTAATCTAACCATACAACTTATTCAACATTTATAGATTAATTTATGATTCAATACATTCATCATTATCAACCAGGCCAACTAACTCACACGTGCACACAAAAAGAAAATATTTTTGAAATATTTTAAAATTTTCACTTTTTTTCAAGTTAAAGCACACAAAAACACAAAAAATTAAAACTCATATTTTCCACCCCCAAATCCTAAATTCATATATAAAGGGGTGGGGAAGAAAGTGAAGAAAAGACTCCACTGATATGACATGTAATTCAACGGCTAGCTTTCATATTACTTTTGTGGCTCCTTGGTCAAAATTGGTTTAAATGTTCCGCGGCGTCATGTTCCTGAAAAATCAAATAAAGCACTGAGATCAAAGAATTGGAACAAGTGTTACTTAACTCTAACATCTAATACACCAACATAACGAAGACTTAGGGAAAAACGGGGTATGGATGATGAATTCTAATAAACTTAACATAAATTAGACTATCCTAAAGCGTAAAAACAGAATAAATAAAAAGGAAAAATGCTTGGGTTGCCTCCCCTCTTTAATGTCATTAGCTTGACTGTAGTGACGATTATTCTGGCTCATCTAATATGATTGAGGATTTTTCTTTCGAGAATTCTCCTTCCAAATACCACTTCAACCTTTGTCCATTAACTTTGAAATTACAATTTTCTAGATGTTGTATCTCAATTGTACCATAAGGATACACTTTCGCCACCATAAAAAGTCAAGCCTATCGAGATATTAATTTTCCAGGGAAGAGCCGTAGTCAAGAATTATAAAGTAGCACTTTCTCTCCCACCCGAAATTCTTCTCCTTGAATGAATTTGACATGCCATCGCTTTATTCGTTCCTTGTAGATGCGCAAATTTTCATAGGTCTCATTCATGAACTCATCCATCTCATTGAGCGGTAGAAGTCTTTTTCCTCGAGTTGTTGCATATCAAAGTTTAGTTTCTTCACCGCCCAGTATGCTTTATGCTCCAACTCCACATGTAAATGACAAGCTTTTCCATACACCAATCGATATTGGGACATTCGAATAGGTGTTTTAAACGATGTTCCGTATTCCCAGAGAGTGTCATCTAGTTTCTTTGTCAAATCTTTTCTTAATGCATTAACTGTAGTTTCTAAGATCCGTTTGATCTCTCAGTTGGAGATTTCCACTTGACCACTTGTTTGTGGGTGATACGCTTTAGCAATGCGATACTTTACTCCATATTTTGATAAAATCGAGTCCAACATCCTATGATAAAAGTGTTTGCCGCCATCACTAATGAGTGCCCTTAGTGTTCCAAATCGACTAAAAATGTTTTTCTTCAAAAAAATTATGACTGCCGGAGAATCATTTGTTGGTTTACCAATTGCTTCAACCCACTTAGAGAAATAATCTACTGCAACCAAGATGTATTGACATGAATAAGAGGACGGGAATGGACCCATGAAATTTATACCCCAAACATCAAAAAGCTTTACTTCAAGTATGGAGTTCAGAGGCATCTCATTTCTCCTAGAGATGTTTCCATTTTTTGACATTGATCACATGCCTTTAACTATGATATGTGCATCTTTAAAAAGAGTTGGCCAATAAGAATTTTGTGCGTGCATAATGATGGACTGATACCCTTTATGTCAGCGATGGACCATCCAATTGCAGTTTTGTGTTCTTTGAGCACCCTAAGTAATTTCTTTTCTTCATCATTTGTTATACAGCTTGTAATGATGACTGGCAATGTAGAAGTTTCCCCCAGGTAGGCATACTTCAAATGCTGGTAGAGGTTTCAGCTCAAGAGTTGGTAGATATTGAATAGATGGCAGTGGGTTAGTAGGGCCTTTACCAAGCTCTTGAAATTTAAGTCTCCTTGGGAATGCAATAGGTAGCGATGATTCCAAATGATTAATGTACTCCTCAATTTCAAGATTTTCTACTATTTTGGATCCAGAATGAACTAGATATGCTTCCAATGGTTTCGTAAAATGTTCATGTGCAACTGACTTTACCACCAAGTTATCTATAATATCGATCTGGAAACAAGAGTTGGATTTAGATGGGTATTTCATTGATTTGAAGATGTTGAAAGTGACTTGCTCATCCTCTAATCTCAAAATTAACTGCCCTTTTGTACATCAATTAAAGTTTTTCCCGTAGCAAGGAATTGTCTACCCAAAATGATTGGAATATCTCGATCTTCTTCCATATCTAATACAATGAAATCCGCGGGGTAGATGAACTCGTCCACTTTCACCAAGACACCTTCAATAATCCCCCTTGGATACTTTATGGAGTAGTCAACTAGCTGAAATGATATTGTGGTTGTTTTAGCATCTCCGATTCCTATTTTCTTGTACAAAGACAATGACATTAAGTTTATATTTGCACCAAGATCGCATAAAGTATGTTCAAAATATTTATCTCCTGTGATACAAGGTATAGTAAAACTCCCTGGATCCTTGAACTTATGGGCAATTTATTCTATAAAAGTGCACTGCACTCCTCAGTTAGCATTACGGTCTCATAATCCTCCAACTTCCTCATGTTAGTGAGAATTTTCTTCATGAATTTTGCATAGCTGGGCATTTGTGATAGAGCATTCACGAATGGAATGTTGATGTACAGCTTTTAACACTTCAATGAACTTAGAGAACTGTTTGTCCAGTTTGTGTTTATACAGTCGCTGAGGAAATGGAATTGGGGGTACATGTTCTCTGATAGGAACGACCGTCTAGCCTATGGTGTGTCTGAATTCTCTTTCAAAATTTTCTCAATTGACTTTTCAGATATTTCCACTTGCTCATCATCTAAAGTAGGCACTTTATTTGTCTCTACTATTGGTCTTTTTACTGTAATTTCAGACAATTGTACCTCACTTCTTGTTGTAATTGCTTGCATTAGTCCCTTTGGATTAGGTTTCTGTGTTGCTAGGTAGGGCTCCTTGTGGTCTTTCTGAGATGGTGCGGGCCAACTGACCTATTTGAGTTTCCAACCCCTTTATAGCTGCTGAATAATTTTGTAAGGTTGTTTTGGTCTTTCCCATGTACCGTTTAGTCTTTTGTATAAATTTACCCAAGATATCTTCTAGAGATGATTTTTTCTCTTGTTGTTGAAAATCAGGAGGAGGCTGCTGCTGATTATTTTGGTTGTTGCTCCAGGAGAAGTTATGTTGATTATGCCAACCAGGGTTGTATGTTGGTTGAATGCATTATTTTGTTGGCATTGATAATTTTGTGCATAGTTAACTTTCTCCATCTCTTGAGACGACATATGGCACTCCCCACTATTTAAGCTCCACCGCATAGACCACAAATCAAATATTTTGTTTGCACTACTTTTGCTGAACTCTCATAGTCAAGTGATTTATAACCTTTTTCTCTAAATCTTACATCCATGTTGATAATGCCAAGAAAGCGTTCACCTCATGTAGACCTATGTACTTCTTATGTATGGATCTTTCGGAAGGCCATAAGGCATTGTTGGCTGCCATCGTCTCATATAATTCCTCAACTTCATTAGGTGACTTTAAGGTTAGAGATCCATTTGAAGTTGCATTCACCGATATACAGCATGCTGTGTTTAAGCCAGTGTAGAAGTACTGAACTTGCAAATATTTCTTAATACCGTGGTTAGGACACTTCTTGATCAAGTCCTTAAACATTTCCCATACTTCGTGAAAACTCTCTAATTCATCCTGCTGAAAAGTAGATATTTCGTGTCTTATTTTAGTTACTTTTGACAGTGGAAAGTATTTTGTGACTAATTTTTGTACGAAATCATTCAAGGTCCTACTGCTTCTAGCAGGTAGGGCATCCAACCATTCTCTTGCACCGTCTCTGGGTGTATGTGGGAAGAGTCTCAACTTAATTGTTTCATCAGATACTCCATGGAAATTGTAATTTTGGTAAATGTCCAAAAAGCGTGAGACGTGATTGTTGGATTCTCATAAAATGATACTCCATTCTAGAACAATAAAATGATGTCTATCCTCATTTGAAAACCCAAATGAAGGATAAACGATACTTGACTGATTTGGTGCAACAAGTAGTGTGATGAATTGTCCGTGTGACAAATCATTTTCATCAATCTCGACTGGTTGTTCAACTTGTGCCGGTTCATCAATCTCTCGTTGTTACGTAATTCTATGGTTGAAAGTGTGTTCGATTACTGGATCAAAGGGTACTAATTACCTACTCTCGAACTTTGCATGCAAGGACACTTGCAATGAAAATGAAAACAAAAACAAACAACCCTAAACTAGAAAAAACAAAAACAAAGAAAAAAACCTAAATCAAAACTAGAATTAATTAAAATATTAAAGCAAATAAAACTAGTCTCCGGCAGCGGTGCCAAAAACTTGTTCGTGAAATTCCATAAGTATACGGATCGTGACAAGTAATAAAGTGAATTTATTAAGTCTGAATATCGTCCCACATATTAGTACTATTTACTATAAAATTTTAAACTAATCTAACTTCAATTTAAATTAAAATGGTAACTAATGATCAAATCAAATTTTATTTTCTAAACGAAATCCTACTAAATAAAATAACAAAAGCAAATTAAACCTGTAGATGAGATTATGTGATTGGATACTTAGAATTTTCGATTTCACTTAGGTTATTTATCATATAATCAATTCCAATTTATTCAACCATCTCTTTATACCAGCTAACGATCGAATTAACATATTGTATTTAGTGATCTCTCTCGAGCAACACTAATCATATTCATATGCCTGAACTTACTACATCTCTATATAAATTCACACACATACGTACGCATTAATCTATAAGAATTTAACAAAGATTGCATAGTTTATAATTATCTCTCAATCTCTTATAATGTCTATAGTAATTATTGCACAAGTTAGAATTATACATCACCTCTCGATTTCAGTATTATCCCTAAATCAACTAATTGTTGCGCAAACAATTAAAGCACTAAACGCACAATTATTAATTAACAAGTATCAAAGTGGTATGAAAATCTTGAAATTAAAAATATAATAAAAACATTAACCTACATCATCCTTCCTAACCATAAAAGTATTTAGCCAATCATAACGTTGAAATTAAACACGTAAAAGTAGAACGACATCACTAAAAATTAACGAAATTTGAAGCTTCTCGTGTGTACCGTCTCCTTTCGTTTGTTTGCTTGTATATAAATAAATTTCAGCCTCCAAAAACTTTTCCAGAAGCTGCCTTAGTTTTCCCTAATATCCTAACTGTGTGAATCTTTAATATATATATAAAGGCGAATGATTAGATGAAGTCCGATTCAAGTACCTCATTGTAAGCTGTCGATAGAATGCTGCAAATGTATAATTAATGAGTACTCTATCCAGTCTCTTTCNGTGTACATTATGGTACACATAGCCTTTTCTTTGTCTCCCCAGAAGATTTTTTTTCTCCCCAAGCTGTTGGCGAGTCCTCCAATTTCAGCCTTAGTTTTTCTTCACTTCTAGCCGCTATATTTGACTTATTCTTCTCCTCTTTCTTTTATTTTTCTCAATTAGCTGCCCTTTTTTTCCCTGTGCGTGAATGTAGGTATATCTACATAATAATTCACAATACTTTTTTTATTCTTTTCAACCAAAGAGTCCAAATCCATTGACATTTCAAAATAAGACCCAATTAATTTAATGCTTTCTTCCAAGTCCTCGTACTATGAATTTTTCCATTTTTTTTTCGCTATTTTGCATTCTTTTTTTCAACTCTTCATTAAACATAAACTTTTACCTACAAAATACAATATAACATAAATTAGGTAGGATTTTATTCAAAAGACCATAAAATATCATAATTTAGAGCTTGAACTGAGTATAAAAACTACACATATCAAAGAGCAGATATAAGATCCTACTAGAATGCAATAGCTGAAGTCTGAATGTTAGCAGAAGTAGCTAAGACTTTCCCTCCCTAAACCATCGTATGGAAATAATAAGTATTGTGATCTCCTTCACATACCCAACGTGAACAAGCCTTTTGCTTCCATAACCCCCCCTCATGATAAGGTCCGGTTCAAAACTAGCTGGGCATGATGAAATAAGTGACGGTGCTTCGGTGTAGGGTCTTTATCATATACTATCTCTGCCTCATCCACCCTATTCTCAGTATCTCGTACCTGTTGCAAAACATCTCCAAACACGTGTCGATTCCACCAACGTAGTTCCTATTTCAGCCTAAAGAACTTTTCCCAAAGTGCAGTCATCCTCATAAGATGAGTAGGGAGCGACCACTTCTGAGCGACAAAGAATGAAAAATCATGATGTTTGGTCCAAACGTTGAGGAATCTGAAAGGTTTAGGCCCCAAATCATGATCAGAAACCCACTGAACTAATAAAGGTGAATGATTAGATGAAGTCCGATTCAAGTACCTCACTGTAAGCTGTCGATAGTACGCTGCAACTGTAGAATTAATGAGTACCCTATCCAGTCTCTTTCTGACTCAACTGTTGGTCCAAGTATATCGATTCCTAGGGAAACCAGCATCCTCCAACCATAATCTAACATCATATCATAGAAAGAGGAGTACCCCGACCACGATTATTATGGCCAGTACGATCACCATCATAAGTCATAACGTTAAAGTCTCCCCTAACTAACCACAGATTGTCCATATCATGGAAAATGTGGTGAAGGCCCTCCCACAAATCCCTTCTGATAGCTACATCACATGAATCATAGACAAGCGTCAGATAGATGAGACGCACTAGTCTAGGATCCTCAACTCTAACATGAAGGAACTGGGGATGATTAACAATAACAGTACCAGTAGTCCGCGCGAAAACTAGATCTTGTTCAACACATTCTAAACTCCTATGTCAAAGTGCAGATATCATCGACTATATGCAAATCTATGTTGAAGAACAAAAGACTCCAGTATAACCAAGATATACACCTGATGAAGCTGTATAAATCTCTTCAAGCACCGGTGAGTAGCTACACTAGCTACACCTCTCGTATTCCATATGATGGTACTAATTTGGATGTGCGTGAAGAGGTATCCTGTGACTGACTCCTTATCACCATCCTAGGAAATGATGTATCAATGGCTTTCGAATTTCTTTTCCGACCAACTGGGACAAAACCATCCGCCTCTATCCTACCAGCCATACCTGCCAAGTCATTAGCAGAAGATCGACGTTATGAACCCTATTGATGAACTTAAATATGAGAAAAAATATCAGACTCTGACTGATCTGTAGATAAAAAGCCTCCATATTCTGCTGACAAGGTGTCGAGATAATAGGAACATCTAGTTCCATGTAACCCTGTGGCCTCTCTATCATATCCACCAAGAGATGATCGAAATATGTAGAACTAACCATTATAGGAGCACCGCTTACGGTTTCCGGAGACTAAACTGCTAAATGAGGAGCTAATGTAATAATAGGATAACTCTAAGTATCGACCATAATGGAAGCAATTGTAGAATGATCTGATAGTAGAGAGGTAGTAATATGTGGAGCAATATTTCTAATACCAGGTGAAGCAGTATAAAGACTATGAACCATATGATTAGAGCTGTCGATAATAGGAGAAATAGTGGTAACAGTTTGAGGAGTAGAACATATAGCTAGAATTGTGAGTATGTATGAAATTTAGGTAAATAGCATTGGAAGGTAGTAAAGTGGATTCTAAGGTAATTGAAAAATAATGTAGATTAAAAATTGACAATATTTCAAATACCAGGTGATGCAGTATAAAGACTATGAACCATATGATTAGAGCTTTCGATAATAGGAGATATAGTGGTATCTGTGTGAGGAGTAGAACATTTAGCTAGAATTGTGAGTATGTATGCAATTTAGGTAAATAGCATTGGAAGGTAGTAAAGTGGATTCTCAGGTACTTGAAAAATACTGTAGATTCAACATTGTGTTTTAGACAATCAAGCTTTGAATTATAGGGCTATATAGATCCTGACGTGGCAGGGGATATTAATGGTAGGAAGAGTACTGCAAGATATATATACACTTGAGGTGATACAACAGTTAGTTGGGTCTCTAAGCTACAAAAGATTGTTGTTCTTTCTACTACTGATACAAAGTATGTTGCTATGATCGAAGCTAGAAAAGAGATGATATTGTTGTAGTCTTTCTTGGAAGAATTAGGTCACGGGCATATGAAGAGCGTTTTGTATTGTGAGATTCAGAGTGCTATTCACTAGTCAAAAATTATATTTATATTCAGAGTGTTTTGTACATATAGGTTCGCTATCACTTTAGATTGACTTTGGAGAATTGAATCTTAACACTTGAGAAAATTCAAGGAAGTCAAAATTCGACTAACATGTTAATGAAGACTGTTGGGATCCAATTGGACTTCTCTTTTGAGAACCAAGGAGTTGTTGTCACTGCAGAGAAGCCATTGATAGTGGATTAGCAGTCTCCAAGTGGAAGATTGTTAAGTTCTTGAGCATAATTATTGGTGTGGAGCCATTACACGAATCAACTAGAGAGATTAGAGAAGAAAGGGCATACAATTTTTTTTCTTACAAATGTCTTTTCTTTATAGTAAATTAATGTAGCGATTAAAGAGGAGGTAGTGTCATATTGAGACTAATCTCTATAAATTGTGTGTTTTTGAGTATTTATTTTTCTTTATGCAAATTGATTATTCTCGGTAGAATAGCATTAAATTTTCTAATTCTCAACATGTGGTCAAATTTCAAGTTTACACATGAAATGAGTTTTTGAGCAGTTAACTTAAATCTTGGCCTCATTAATGAACTAGAAAGATATAGAGTTTTATCCATGTAGATGGCATGAGAGACTTATGCTTGCTTCAAATGGACATATATTGTTCTTGCATTTCAATTATTAGATTCTCCCAATGGGAATGCACAATCTTTTTTGAGACATTTGAAAACTAACCTCAATAATTTTATAGGTCACATCAGTTTTCCTTAAATTGATGCAGAATTGTCTAAGTGTAGAGTAATTTACCTAAATAACAAATGATTGGAGTTTTAAAAAAAAAAGATCAAAAGTAAAGTAATTCACATTCTGTTTTATATGTACACACTCGCGCGCGCACGTGCGCGCGTGCAGCATGTACACAACAAGTTTGGCAATTTTTATTTACAAGTGATTCCTGCAATTATAGTCTTCGAAACCCTTGCTCTAAAATGCCCCAAAGTTTCAAACACAGCAGATAAAAGCCATATCTTGAGTTTGCTTGCTGCCCCTCGATACCTGAAAGGACACAAGGTACCGACTGTTGTTGCCACAGTAAAAGAATGTCAACTTGATTTACACAATGAGGATCCAAATCAAATCATTGGCTCAATCGATGTAATATGTGTGAGTTTGATGCCCATCTCAAAGGATAGTGTAAAATTATTGTTAGCCCAAAAAACCTTCTTTGGGATCCTTGCGGGAATCCCTGCGAACCATACAACAATTCGCGAGTGAGGGCCCAAGAGGTTTTTATAAGATAACTCGAACCGCACCTTCATCCAGGTTGGCTAGAGGCTATAAAAACGCCTATAAAGCATGACATTTTTAACCAAATAAGTTAATAAGTAGCCAATCAAGAGCCACCATCTGTCATTATCTCAAAATGACCCAATTACCTTAAGGTTGGTAGGGAAATCTATAATTACCCCTTCATTTGAAGAGAAAATGCATGCAATTCAAATCAGAGAAATACATGGCTAATGTGAACCCCGTTACAAGACATATCTTGTAATCCACACAAGATTTGATAGATACCCCCAAGAAAGCTAAAATCAAAGTTATAACCTAGTCCCAATGATTTCTTGAATAAAGAACCAAGTCCGAAAGGGTTGAACTTCACAAAAACTGGAAATATTTGATAAGTTCTGGATAGTTCAATTAAGAACAAGATAGAAAGGAAAATTTTCACTTTATGATTACTCTATCAAATTAATGTGTTTTTTGTACAATGAATATGCCTTATATAGACAAACATAAAATAAATTATAATCAAACAAAACTATGATTCCAGAGAAAATCAAAATAAACTTGGAAATTATAAAACTAAAATACTGTAAAATAACGAAAATAATCTTAAACTTACTAAAAATAGAAAAACGTTAACATGGACCCCTAGACAATGAAATTTGGCCCTGAAAGTTTGACGATGTCATTCGACAAAAATATGCAGAATCAAGATATGTTTTCGGATTATATTCATGGACGAAAATCAGACACCCAAGCTGAAAGTTTTGCATGCTTTTGTACATCTTGTATGTATCCTTCTTATCCTTTACTTTTCTAATTGGTTTAGAATTTTCTCTAATAATTGATTCACATCAATGGTTAAAAGCCTAAAGGTGTTAACTGCAAAGAATGCGTCTTTTCGTGCAAAGGTTGAGAATCTGGAAGAAAATTGATATGGTGAATCTAGTAGAAATAGAGAAAAGTACGCTACTAGCTCCTTCCGTGAGAAGAACAACAATCCGCAAGTTTCGAGAACCGATGGTAATATGACATGAGGATAAACTGCAATAGAAAACTCTATGAATGAATTAAGCTTCCGTGATAGGAGATCAACTCAACATTATCATTAGGGAAGAGCTATAAACTACAACAACACTACATACAGTATACCCCCTTCCAATGAAGAAGTATGAAGATTAGACGACTAGATCATATAAAATGGATGATGATGATGAATGTTTACTATTTTCAAGGGAAATCAAAGAAGTGCCAATCCCAGACATTTTTCTTCGTCCTGAAATAAAGAAGTACAATGGAAAAGGTGATCCTATGCATCATCTGTTCAATATATGACACAGATAAAACTAAAAAGGGCAAGCCTTGCGCTGAAGTGCCAATGTTTCCACTTAACACTGGACGGATAGGCTAAGATAGGTATAGTAAATTGTCGTTGGGATCAATTAGAAGGTGGCTGCAACTGAAGAAAGCATTCTTAGGAGCATTTGCTTGGAGCATAATGGGACAAGCTCCAGCCACGCGATTGAATGACATGAAGCAGGAAAAAGATGAGTCTCTTAAAAGCTATTTCGTACGGGGCTATAATAGCTCGTAATGGCCTAAGTATATTGGTGGATAATGGCACTTCTGTTAATATTTTTTTGGAAGTGTATTTGACAATCCTTTTCTAGCAAAGTAAGTATGTGATGCTGCGAATGATATGTTGAAAGACATGCCTACCAATAAAGATAACTTTGCAAGTACTAAAGAAAGCATGAATCTTGATACATAGACCAATATTGAACCAGAAACGAGATAAATAAAGGCGAGATTCAGCCCACCAAAGGAATTTCAACTGAAGGCTATGTTCATCCAACCAATAGAATACGGGGACTAATTATCACTCCAAAGGAAATTGTTGTTAAAAGGACGAGACGTGGGTCGGACAAGCCTAAATGTCATGACATATTATAATAATGCCCAAAGTACTTATGTAATGAAAAGCCATGGTAGGGGAGAGGAAATAACCCACATCCCCTTATGTTGTTATAATGATTTAATAAAGTTTCATTTGTAAAGTTGTGATTTACAAAATGTAAAAATCAACAAAAGAATGATAGATTCTATTGTTGATACAACTCGTTATAAGTGCATCCCCATGAAGAACAATTATATAACAAATGAGTAATACAACATGAACTTAAAAGATAGCCAAATGAACAATTTGTACAACATAAACAATGATATTTCATTAATGAATTGCCGAAATAGCATTTTCATACAAATAAAAAATGAAATTTCAATATAATAATAATAATAATAATAATAATAATAATAATAATAATAATAATAATAACAATAATAATAAGATAAAAAGAAAACTATTTGTCTAAATTGACAAATGGCTGAATATTCCCAAAAACAAGATCTTCTTGGCTAACCGATGTAGTACCCTCAAATGGCACACTTGATTCGGAGCAAGGAGGAGTATAAATAGAAGCGTTACCTAGCTTGTCTTTAGCAGTAGGTTCGATGGGAGGAATAACTACAGAACCAAAAAGATGGGTTGTATCGACAGAAGTGGACAGATTGTCGAAAAGCCTTGATGGTTAATGGAGTGTCCTTGTAGAAATAGGTTTCATCAGCATCGTCTTCGTGAGATTCCAAAAAATCCAAATCCTACATACTTAGTCTGTTGATCATAATGAAGAACAACGACCTGCGAAAAATGAGTGTCGATCAAATTTTCCTTTTGCTTGGGAGTCATACAATTGACGACCTTCTTCCAATCATAGTTAAAATACATAAAAGTAGATCTGCCGGCCTTGGAAACAAAGGCATGAATCATTGATAAGGCCTTAGGGGTCCAGCTCCTCGTTGGTGTTTGTGAGGTTTTCAAACCCTTCTGTCATCTTTTCTTACCACTTTACAGGGTCTCTTGCCAAGCTCAACAATTATTAGGACTCATGTTCTATGTGCAAAGACCCCTGAGCTAAGTCAATGGGCTAAACCTCTAGCCTCTTGAAATGGTGGAGATCACCTAATTAGAAGGCCTTTGTACGAAGTCTCGCACTTGTCCCCCTAGGGCCTCCTCTAGGTATGTCCTTAGTGAAGAATAGATATTGTTCAACTAGAGTATGCAGTTCAACGTACAAGATCGGACATAGCATTTGCAATTAGTAAACTTAGTAGGTTTACTAGCATCCCAAGCAAGAAATATTGGAAGGTCACATAGGTAGGGTTTTTGGTTATTTAAAAAAAACAAAAGAGTTAGGTCTACAATATTCCAAATTTTCAACTATGTTAGAAAGATTTACTGATGATAGTTGGATGTATAAAATCGGACATAGCACTTGCAATTAGTAAACTTAGTAGGTTTACTAGTAATTTGAGCAAGAAATATTGGAAAGCCGTAGGTAGAGTTCTTGGTTGTTTAAAGAACACAAAAGGACTTAGGTCTACAATATTCCAAATTTTCGGCTATGTTAGAAGAATTTACTGATGATAGTTGGATATCTGGCACTAGTGAAAGTAAATCTACTTTGGGCTAGGTTTTTACTCTTGGGAGAGGTGCAGTTCTTGAAAATCTAAGAAAAAAAATGCATAACACATTCAACCATGGAATCTGAATTCGTGTTATTAGTCGAGACCAGAAAAAAAAGTTGAGTGGCTTAAGGATCTACTAAATTTACCTTTGGGATTGGAAAATACATCTTCGATATTTATCATCTGTGATAGTCAAGTCACATTTGGAAAAGTATACAATAAGGTATATAAAGGGAAGACTAGACATATGAATCTAAATCGTGACTACGTAAGGAAATTAAAAGGTTTAATAATATCAAGTAGAATAGTGTTAAAACTCCTAAACTAAAAGATCCATCAATGACGGCAATTTTACTTGTCATTACTAAAACAGTAATCAACATGTTCAAAGGATAACAACAAGTCATTCGATAAGTGGATAGTTTCAATATTATTATATCCGCATAAGAACCATATCCTAATCTAATAACATTGATTATTACCTAAAAGGATAGTTGAGATTTAAGCTCTTAATAAAGCTCTGTAATAAGTACAAGTATATCTAAAAGTAACAAATATATAGAAAGAATTTTACCTAGATGAACTTTAAGGTGGTGCTTCCTCAATAGAGATTTTGGAGTTTTTCACTTAAAAGTTCAACGAATAGAATGAGTGAAAGGTCATACAAATGCTAAACGAGTATACAGAACTTGTGAACACAAGATACGTGTGTGTGTGTGTGTGTTGTGGGGG
>CAIGRB010137926.1:4551-27427 GCA_903798255.1 Fraxinus quadrangulata
CGAACTAATAACGAGATACGGATATCGTTATTACGGATAGACTATCACGTGTGTCATTTTTACTTGTGAAGTAAGTAGCTGATCTAGCAAGCTAAAGTGTGGTGACACTTGAATGAGCACGTGGATGTTTTGTTATAGAACAAAACATTGGAAACCCACTTGGAGATTCCACATGGATAACTATCTAAGTGTTAGTGGTTAATCTCTAATGTTCGGTAGTGGAATTAGTCCTTTGACTTGAGATCATCATAGTGCCTTATATGAGGACGGTCATACTTTGGTGGTGGTGTTGGATGTTGCTCTGCCAAGGGTCGTTAATACAGTATCGTTCAGGTATGTCAAGAATCATATGAAGGTTATGAATGATCAATAGAGAATTCGTCACTCTTAGATAGTAAGAGATTATGATCTACATTTTATCCAGTTAAGTTGATAATAAAATCATTGGCCAAGGTGAACTCATAAGTCGAAAAAGAGACATTGACTTAACAGTAGGATAAAAGATATGATTGATAAACGAGATTGACAGATATGTATATCTCATAATTGATCGGATCATATTGACGAAAGGATTATAGTTTCACGATAAACGAACAAGTTTGATTTTGTCACACTACATGACATTTTCCGTCACATGTATTGTCCTGACACATTACTAGATGTCAATCTGGGACGACGAATGTGAATTAGTGATAAATTAAAATGAGTATTTTAATTTATCGATTTTGATCAGATCAAAATAATAATTTACGTCGTTAGGTATCGTGATTGAAAATCTAATGGGTCACACACGAAAGAGACCCAGAAGAACGAGATTTAACAAGTAATTAATTGACAATTGTTGGATAATTAATTTGGGTTGCTTATTAATAGGCTCGAATTAATTAATTGGATTAATTAATTCATAGCTCATACTTAATTAATTTGATTAATTAAGTATTGGATTGGGTTAAGTCTAAGAGACGGGTTGAGCCCACTTGGGCTCATATTAATATGCTACTAGGGTTTGAGAAATACATGGATTTTTCTATTATTCTTGCTAGCACAAGAAAAGAAACTCTAGCCGTCATTCTTGTTCTCTGTGTGGATCACCATTGGAGGCTGGATAATTAGACAGCTTGGATTACAGATCGTGATCATTAGAGTTCGAGAATCAGTAAAGGAGTTTGTAGAATTCATCAAAAGTACAATTCTTATCACAGTTTCTATCTAAATACAAAGCAGATCCTTGTATGGGAATTGAATTTTTTTATTTTCCGCTGCGCATGATTAAATAAATTCCCAACAGCTATCACCTCCTCAAATTCTTTAATGTGTACATATGAATTTTCATTTTCAAGTCCACGAAAAGTGGGAAGAAGTTGAATCATTCCCGGTTTAAGTTCCATACGTGGCATATTAGGCGAAAACATGATGCATGATTCTGTAGATATGTGTATGGGGTAGAGATAATCCTGTTAAGTCCAATAAGGTGCATCGCCTTGTTTACTATCAGTCATAGTGTAGTGTAGTGTCATGTTTGTGGCAATAGATACAGTGTCAAAGATATTAAAGATAGGGTTAGAAAGTGATTCAAACACTGAAAAAGGTCCTTTGGTAGAGCTTTCTTGCTCTCTTCGATCCCTACTCATAAAATACGAGAACTAAATTATATGAGAATAAATAAATAAAAATAAAAAATTAGAAAATGAAATTAACTAAAGATTAATAAAAGAACGATATCACCATTTTCAGTCGATTCCTTGGTATTTTGTATCGTCCCCCCGACAATGACGCCAAAATTTGATTACGTCCAAAGAATAACATGAATATTGTAGCACATCTTTGGGGTGTCGATTCTACAGGGAGATAGAGAACTACTCAAAGGATAAAAAAGAATGAATTGTTCTCTCAAATGTGTAGTCTAATTTGGTATTTGAATGAAATTAACATCAATGTCTTGAGATGGAAAGATTAAAATCAATGAATTTAGGCAGAGAAGCATTGGAATTCCCTCATTTGGATAGGATAATTCACATCAATTATATATTTTTATAATTCAATTAGAGGTTTTCATCACAACACCCCAATATGAGGATATGACGTTACAAATCAATTTAATTCAATAGTAGATCTAAAATCTAGACTTCCTATACCGCATTCACACAATTTTATTGAAATCAAATTCAAAGATCGACCATATACTTCAAGCATAAAGTAGTAATTGCATCACACCAATAAAATAATTAAGATTAAAATTCAACAATTACTTCAATCATACGATAGAAAGGGCATGACTAAATCTATGAAGAATTTAGTAAAAGTTAAATCAATCTCAACATAGGTTCATGAAATTGAAACTCAACAAATAGTTCGATTAAATAATAGAAAAAGCATGACGAAATCCATGAAAAACCTAATAAGAGTTAACCCAATTTCACGATAAATTTATGAGAGGAAAGTCTAAATTTTAAAAGCATTCAACAAATAAAGATCGGATTACATGAATAAAAGATGTAAAATCATCAAATCCAATGAGTTTTTCCCTAACTTCACCAAGGGTTTTAGTTCTTCATGGAGTTTCTTGAACACCAATGAGAGAAAAGTTGTGTATTCAGGCATTCCGTTCGTTCTGGGGCGTATTAAGGATTAGAAGTCGTGAAAGAAGTTGTTTCCGTAAGTATCTGAATTGTAGAAGGAAACCAGAAAATCGCGTCTCGAAAATACTCTATGCGACCGCATAGAATAAGTGCTTGTGGTCGCATAGAAAAATTGAGCTCAACCTTGGAAATCTCCGAAGACATACTCGTGACCGCATTGAAGCTAAAGTCATGCAACCACATAGCTTTACAATTTTCCACCGAACAGCTTCAATATTTTGGTCATATCTTTCTCTCCCGATATTCGATTGAGGTAATTCAAAATATATTGGAAAGCTGATTCAAAGAGATACAAATCTTCCAGAAATATAATATTTCCAATTCGAACGTTTCCTATGCCAGAAATGGGTCTCAAAATGAGAATGAAAATCCAAAGCATAACTTTTTCGGCTCGGAGTTGATGTGTGACAATACTTTGACTATATTTCATTCCTTTGGCTTCTTTCCTCATCCAATTGATGCCTAACACTCTCAAATCTTCATATCTTCATTTTGCCCTCTGATTCATCTTTTGGATATTTGCGATTTGATCCTTGAACTTTTCTTTTCTTTCATTTTTGTCATTTTTCACTTATTTCTTCAAATCTCCACCGTTTTCATCCATTTTCAACCTAAACCAAAATATAAGGGTACTTGGTGCATTTAGGCATCAAATAATCACATAAATACAACAGATAAAAAGAGAAAACCATGCTATTTTACACTCTTATCAAGTAGATGGAAGATCGTTGAGAGAAACAAAGTCTCAACTGCCACTGTGTGGTCCCAGTATTCTGAAGCTTGTGAGTTTACTTTCTTTCAAATTTTTCTTTTACTTTGATGATTATAACTGATGTTCTATTTTACAGTTTCAAGATATAGGTTCAAGTTGTCTCGGGCTGAGTATGATGTCATTGAAGACATATACAGACATCCTCAAAGGTCGTGTCACTTTGATCACCTCATTGAACTTAATAAGTTCTTCTTAGACTTTGGATTAATGGCTTTCAGCGATAAATGTCGAAGTCCTGTAGTTTATCATTTTCATACTAGCAAAGCTAACACTGTATTTTTGTTGTTACAGAAAATTTTGAAAAGAAGAAGTACCCCACCCCGACATGGCTTCCATTTTGAGAGCCACCTTTGCCATCAATTTTTAGGCTTTGAAGCCCTCTTTTTGTGCTTCAGCATGTCAGGAAGATGCTCGAGAGCCTCAGCAAATAGTACACTAAGAAAAGTGACGAGAAGGTGCCCCAAGATAAGGGGAAGGATAAAGGGAAAGGAAAAGTGAGGGAGGAACCTTAGAAGAATAGGTAGCTTTCGTATATTACTGCTCTGCTACTGGGAAGTATGGTACTTCAGGTACCTCGGTGGCTTAATTGCTTCCACCTCCACCTCCACCAGCTCCTAAGCTGATGTAGTATTTTTTTTGTACTGTAAAGGCATAGAGAGCCATAAAGGTTAATGAAGAGACTACGAAGAAGATAGAATAGACCTTCAAAGTGGTGGAGAAAACATCAGTGGGGAGAACCCCTGGGAAATCATAGAGGTTTTGGACGGGCAAGATGAGGAGATTGCCCTTATAGTTTTGAAAATGCTGCCATCAAAGGTCCAGTCAACAACTGCGAAATTTTATAAATTATGGATGAAAAGGTAGAAGAACTACGTATCCACCTATGATGCGATAGATTTGATGATGACTTTAGTAAGCCAAAGTACCAGGGCTTTAAGGGTCACCACTGAGTGTCAAGGGGTCTTAAAGGACATTCAGACATGCAACCAAGAGTTGGTTGAATAAACATGTCAGCCAAATAAAAAATTGAAAGATGTCACATGAATACTACAGTGAATTAACATAAGCTTGAAGGATAAGAAGCCTGAAAGTTTTCAATGGAAGGATAATGTAAAGAAAATGACAAAAATTAACTAGAATATGAACGCAAAAATAAAAAGGAGGAAAATGGACGAACGCCCCTTGGGTTGCCACTCAAGCAGCGCATTTGTTTATTGTCGTTGGCTCGACCCAATTTTTTTTATCAGTCTGCATCCAGCGATGGTAGTTTCAATCTTCTTTGTAGTGTACTATGTTCATTGGACATAATCACCGGTGATGTTCCATAATCCTGAAATTCTGCAAAAATATAACAAATGTTAGAATACACATCATCATTATAATTTGCTGGAATTTCAAAATTTAAGAGAGAAGAGTTCAAGAGGTCATAATCGCTGGTCCGAGAAACACATCCTCAAATATTTCTTAAGTGAGTGCATCAATCATATAAGTTTGATGACACTCGCCATCTTCCTCTGGCTGCTTAGTGATGTAAAAGATGTTGGCTTCTAAAATCATATTCCCAAATGATAATTTCATTAGACTATTCCTTCAGTTAATAAGAACATTAGTTGTGGAAAAAAAAAGTCTACCAAGAATAATAGGAATCTTAGGATCAACTTTTAATAGGAATCATTAGAATCAACATTTAAGGCCAAAGGTCTGGAAAGGCCAATATAGAAAATGCAGGCTTAAAGGACCAAATTAGGTTCTCAGAGTCCCAGCTACTGTACTATGTAAACGAGGTGAGCATGTCAAAGCTAATGTTCAAAAGGCAAATAAGGAGGCGGTAAAAGACTACATTTCCAACTTCCACTTAACGGAAGAGTATTAGCGATTTGGTGTATACTGGATGAGCTTCACCTATGTTGAGGAGGTAGATAGGGTGGGTGAGCTTTATCCAGAACTTGATGTTGCTAAACTAAGGATGATGTTCTTAGAAGAAGTGTCCCACACCCTAGCTAATGATGTAATGGAGGCGAATGGTGCAGAAGTCGACCAAGAGGGAGCTTTTGATGAAGACGCTTTGAACCATGAAGCTCCTGCTGCTGAGGCACCTACTACTGAAGCATCAGACTCCTAGCCACCTTCGGCATAGTATAAGACTATTCTTATGTAATGGCTGAGGCCCCCAATTGTACATCATGTAGTTATTAATGAAACTTACATTGGCACATACTTTGTAATGCTAAATTTCTGTTTAGTATAAGGACCACGACAAATGCATATAATTGAAGTACAATCAAACCAAACCAAACTAATCTAAAATATATGCGATGAATTCTTTAAAGTATAGATGAACCTCCATACTAATTGGCTTTTCAGCAGAAGTAGAATTGTTAGGCTGACGCCCAACAACAATTCGTTGGAATCAATACTTTAGATATGGAGAAACCATCTATTGTAAATTATTTTAATCTTTTTGGAAGTTCCCTGCATGGGTGGTGATTCATCTATGTAGGGGCTTCTCCCATGACGTTCATCTTTATCATGAGAGGCATATATTGCACGCTTTGAAGAACACATGAGGTCATTTCATTTGGGATCAGACCCTCTTCCTGAGGCATCCACTATTCTCTACATTTTGGATGATTTATCCATGTAGGGGCTTCTTTCATAACATTCAGTTTCGTCATGGGAGGCATGTGTTGTATGCTCGGGAGAACTCCTGAGGTCGTCCTCTTTAGGATCCGGCCCTCTTCTCTGAGGTGCCCACACTTTCCTACATGGTGAATGGTTCTTCCATGTAGGGACTTCTCTCATGACATTCAATTTCATCATGGGAGACGTGTTATAAGCTTCGAAGAACTCTTGAGTTCGTCCCCTTTCAGATCCAACCCTCTTCTCCAAGGTACCCTCATTTCCCTATATAGTGTATGATTTATCCATTTAAGGACTTTTTCAACGAAGTTCAATTTCATCATTAGAGACATATTGTATACTTTAGAGAAGTACTGATGTTGTCTCCTTTGACATGCATACTTCCCTACATGGTGGATGATTCATCCACGTAGGGGCTTCTCCTATGACATTCAATTTCATCTGGGAGGCATGCGTGGTATGATTTGGATAACTATTGAGTTCGTTCCCTTTAGGATCCAACCCTCTTCTCCAAGACGCCCACACTTTCTTACATAGTGGATGGTTCATCCATGTAGGGGCTTCTCCCATGACGTTCAGCTTCGTCATGGGAGACATGTGATTTGAGAGCCTTTTGAACGAAATATGCTTTTATTAAATCACTAGAAATATTTACATGGGATGGGAAAAATCTTCCAACTATTCAGTTAATTCATTGGTAATATTTTTCTGAGAAGCTATATGTTCTATGGATGAAGTTGTGCCCTTCGATCCAGGTCTTCAATTCTGTAAGTACCAGTCCCAGTTCTTCCGTGATACGATATGGGCCTTCCCTATTGGGACCCAATGTACCTACTCTTGGTTCTTTTGAGGAAATGAAGACTCTTCGAAGCACTAGGTCATTTATTCGAAAGGGCCTCTTCTTAACCTTTGTATTGTAATAACAGATCTTCCTTTGATAGGTCACCCATTATCAGATACAATTGAATGGAGAATTCCGAATTGGTATATTATATGAGCTGGGAAACACAACTATTGAGCAACCTCTTCACTTGCATTTCCTTCGTCAATCTAAGGCTAGCTAGTAGTGCCCAATATTCTACCGCATTATTAGTGGCCCTAAATCCAAGCCTTACTGCACAATTAAGCTTGTGACCTTGGAGAAGCCATCTACAATAGAGATTCATAGTTTAAAAATAGTATAATATTTACTAAGCTCTACAACTCATTTTAACAACCTTCCTGAAGTGTCGAGCTTTTGAAGCACCTATTTAAATAGGAAGTTGGTCTATATAAGTATGCTATGCGCTTGGAAGTACGACTTCAAATTTTTGGATGCGGTGACCAAAGCTAGAGCTAGCTTTTCCATATCAGGGTAAAGCGGGTTTCTTTTGCTAGAAATGTCTTGCTTATGTAGTAGATAGTTAGCTGAAGAGTGCCTTTCTCTTTTACGATGATCAAACTAATGGTCTCATTGGAGAGGGCCAAATAGAGTTGTAAGGCTCTTTGACCTTAGGCTTTGAGATAAGGGCCTGTCCTAAGAGCGTTTTCAACTTCTAGAAGGCCCCTCCACATTCCTCTTTTAGCTTTTGAGGAGACCTCATTTCAATCAAGGCCTTGATCATCTCTAGATTGGCCTCTATGCCCTTCTAGTTGATCATGTATCCTATAAAGTATTTGAAGGTTACACCAAATACAGACTTAGAAAGGTTTAGCCTCATCTTGTACCTTCGTAAAATTTGAAAAGTTTTATTCGTTTGTTTTCAAGCTTTTCAGAACATGTCATCCAAGTAGACCTTCAATGTTTTGCCAATGAGGTCATCAAACATTTTGTTAACAAGTCTTTGGTAGGTACCCCCGACATTTTTCAATCCAAATGGCATCACTTTGTAATAATAAGGGCATCTATTAGTAATGAAAGAGGTATTTTCTTCGTCTGTGGGTACATGGGACTTTGATTATAGCCTGAATAGGCATCTATGAAACTTACAAATTTGTGCCCCGCGATAGAGTCCACGAGTTTATCTATCCTTGGAAGAGGAAAACTGTCCTTAGGACAAGCCTGATTGAGGTTAGAGAAGTCAATGCATACCTTCTATTTACCATTGTGTTACTTTACTAAGATCGGATTGGGTATCCATTTCGGGTAAGTGGCCTCTTTGATGAACCATTGAATATCATTTTTTGTATTTTTTTTCCTTTAAAGGCCTAAGATCTCTCCGGGATGAGGGCCCTCCTTTTCTACTTATGTGGGACAAACCCTAGGATCAATTTTCAAGTGGTGGCAACTAGCCTTTGAGCCAATGCCAATCATGTCCTCAGGCCTCCAAACAACGACATCAAGGTTTTTTCATAAGAAGTCTTTGAGTTTGTCTTTAGCCTCAGGTGGTAGATCTTTTCCCACTAGCAATGCCTTGGTGGGGTCCTGAAGGTCCACTGAGAAACTCTCAAACTCTGCTACTGGGCTGTCTTGGAGTCAGTCTCTAAAATATGAAGGTCCAGCTCATCAAATATAACACATGTTCAGGGACGTCATCTCGATGTTTTCTTGTTTACAGGTCTGTCTTCAAGAGCATTAATCATGTCAACATCCATTAGCACCACGTTGACATCCATGGGCTCGACTTTCCTTATTGAGTTCATGTAGCACTCTCATGCTCCCATTTGATCACCTTTAATCGTAGCTATATCGTACTTAATAGGGAACTTCATATATATGTTGTGAATGGACGTGATGGCCCATAAATCTTTTAAGGCGAGACTCCCCAACACCCGATGGTAGGCAGACCGGTTATATACCACCAAGAATTCCATGAAGTTAAGGACTGTTTGAGGTGGTTCACCCATCTCCACTGCTAGAGTTATTTTTATTCGGGATGATGTTGTCACATGTGAAACTATACAATGGGGTGTTGATGGGAGTTAATTTATGTTTCATAATCAATTTATCAAAATTTGTTCCAAAGATGATGTTGACGGAACTACCATTGTCAACTAGCATATGTTTTAACACATTATGAGCCAAAAATTACTCTTACCACAAGGCATCACAATGGGGATAGTGGACACCCACATCATCCTCTTAGGTGAAAGTGATAGACGATAGTTACCTTCCCCGAGAACTATTGTCGACTATATAGCTAGCCATTGAGAGGTCTTTTGTTTTTCTTGCATTGTTGCTTCCGGAGTTCCTTATTTTGCTGCCAACATGTCTCTCTCCCAAATGGGACCTCCATTCACATTAGTTGGGGGATCCTTACGGTTGCGTTGTCTTTCTCTATCGAGCGCTCTCTCCTCCGTCACGGAGATGTTTTACAATGGGGTGGTCTCGCCTCTTCACGCCTAGGCTATTTAACCTGCCTAGGTAGGAGAGGATTCCTGGAAGGAGGGCAATCGTTCCTTGGGTTGGCATGCCCTAGGTGATGCGCAATATCTTCGTAGTCCACTGGTTCATGACTGTAAGAATGATGATAACTGAAGTATTAATGTAATGCCCCAAAATTTCACAAACACTGGAGTGTTACCTAAAATTTAATTTTTGCAGAACGATAAAATAATATTCTTTAAATAAAAATAACTAGAATATTTATAATGAAAACATAATCACAAATTAAATAACTATTTTTGAACAAATTAAACTGACTAATAATTTAAATGAAAATAAATAAGCTTAATGTTTTATCTTTTCAATTCCTATTGGCAATCGCATTCACCATACCGTCACTGTTCAAATCGACCCGAACTAACCTGTAAAGTTTTGTAAGTGTGGGTATTTAAAATACTCAGTAAGATAAGTACAGTTTTTTTACACAATTATATACAATAAAATAAACAGTTCATATCACTCTTCTCTTATGAAGTATATCGGTGACCAAGCGACAACCCATTTTAGGTCATCTTAAATTCCCGTAGGATCTCATCTCTTAATAAAGAACCCGAAGTTCCACTAGCAATTCATGCATAAATTACTAAATTTAAAAATGTAAGGAAACAAATCACTTGTACATAAGTATCTTACATTGATTGATCAAACGAGTTTTTGAAAAAAAATGTACTAGTAATTTACAACTACTTTTTATGAAATTTGCAGTGTAGAATTCTTTGGTGGTGAATTATGAGACAATTGTACACTATTATAGTAAAAAAAAAATAGTGGTTGAGTCATAGTACAATTGGGATGGAAAATCGTGTCTATCAAATTGGATAAGAATTGATTTCTTAGTAAACAAATCATAATATGACACGTGTACTTGATTATACACATAAAAGGTGATTCTTGGCTATTGACTACAACTACAACACGTGGTTATCTACTCAATCAAACTCTTTCTTTAAGACTTTGCCTTTGTTAACACTTTTGCGCGCGCGCGCGCGTACGCGCACACACACATATATATTTATATTTTTTTCTTTTATTGACTCAAACTTATCCAAATTTAACTTTCATCAAGTCTAAATTACATGAGTTAATATGATCTATCCAACAAGTCTAATATCGATATACTAAATCTCACTCTATCAAAATTTAATTATTTGGTCAAAATAAAAATGTAGCATATAAAACCAAAAAAAAATTATTTTAGAAATTTTCAGGCGTCACAATTGAGGTGCGTTTGACCTATTTCTAGGTTCTAAACCATGTCCTCGGCCTTTTCCCCTCTAGGAGCCCATTATCCAAACCCAATCTATTATATGTTAGTGCTAGGGTCTATATCCTCGTCGACTAGTGTGGGCACTGTATTTAACGTAATCCTGGTAAGTGCTTGACCTAAGTTGGGGACGGTCTCATGGGCAGTTGTTTCCATTGGTGGTCATCAAATGGGAAGTGAATCATCTTCATTGTTGCCTCTGAGGAGGTAAAAGTCCCCTACTGGCTCTATTACGGCGGTCAATTAACTCTTTGTTACTGATTTCACGCCTCATCATCTCTAACATCGCATCATAGCTGAAGGGATCTTGGTATTGTACATCCTTCCAAAAGAGGGTGTTTATATTAAGGTTGATAATGACTCCCTATCACTGACTTACAAACGGTAGGTGATTTAATCGGTAAAATAGGCTAGATAACTTTTTAAGTCTCCCCACGCTATTGTCTCGTATCCTGGAGCAACTGGATTGGAACTTTTCCTTCTTTGCTTTATTGCGAATTGTTTCAAGAAGGCACTTTTAAATTCTGGTCGGCTTCTAATACTCCCATGGATTCTACTATCCCAAATTTCAGTTATTATGCTTAAAGTCAAATGGAAAGCCCTGCATTTGATGATGGGGATGGCTCTCCGTAAACTCATGTATGTTTTATAACTATTCAAGTGTTTAGCTAAGTCACTTATCCCATTATACTTTGGTATTTTTTGTAACACATAATGGCTTAGGACATGAATATTTATCAACCCTTGCGAAAAGGATAGGTTATCATCACTGTCATCGAGATCACAGGACCTTTGCAGTTCATCTAAATCCTTGTCCCTATCAGCCTGGTATCTAGAGGGTGGATAAGATGGGCCAACCTGATCCCTTGCCATTTCCTCTCTCATTCAGCTCCTATTTCTAGGCGGTATAGTTCGTGTGGGCATGTTCTTGCCTCTTATCTTGCTGTCTTATCACGAGAAGTGGTGGTTGAGCCTATTTCTAGGAACCAAAAGTAGTTGGGATGGCCTGTGCCTAGGTCCCATCGGACTAAGTCGGCCGAACACACTAACTTACCTTTGAGATAGGTGTTCTAGCTCATATTCTTGTAGAAAGTTATCCTCCATGTGGGCTTCGGTGGGTTTACCAGATGTATAGTTCGAGGAGATGTTCGCTCTCACCTCCCTTTCAAGGTAGCTATCTTCTCTTGCATGTTGGTAGGATGTAGCTCTGTGGCTTTAGACTTCATCCTCCTACGGATAATACCCTTATGATCTATATGGAAGGATTGGTTGACCCCATTTACCTTGGATTTGCCTGAGGAGTTCTTTCCAGGACATGTTTTGGCGGGTGATATTCTTCATGTTAGCAGCCATTGTTGCTATTTTTCAGGTGAGTTGGGCAGTTACCATCATTTCTTGCCTATGATGGTGGTGGGGTCGAAGCTGACCTACTAGGCTACTGCTTGGGGACCCCTCTCTTTTGGGTTTTTTCTCACCCTTCTAAGAAGAACATCATTATCTGAACTCATTTTTTGCGGTGACAATATTGTCAAATTTTAACTCCTTGTTCTGGGGCTTCCATTTGTTCTTTATTCAAGAACAAATCTCTTTTAAATGGGGAATATTGGTGGTTGCAATGGTGTTTCTCATCGACGATGTCAATCTATTAACCTCATTTTTTGTACCATTGACCTGGACAACAAATACTGGACCCACTCATAGCCACACAAGCTAATTTCAACATGTTTGGACGGATTATTAGTCAACGATGTTTTGGGTTTGGATGAGGGAAAAGCTTTACAATGCGAGATAAAAGTATTCGAGCACTGGCAACATATATGAGTAGGATTGCATGATAAGGAACAATCGACAATACACAAATTTAAAGCTAAAATCAAACATCTAACTCTACCAATAAAAGATTACGCTCAAGAAGAGAGGATTTATAGCTTTAAAAGATATAGGTGGTGCATGGATGTCGTCAGCTCGTGGGTGTTAGGTTAAGTCCCATAATGAGTGCAACCACTGTGTTAAATATATTTGCATTACCCTTTAAATGATACAATGGGGTATTTATAATACTACACATGAAATGGTATCCATTGGATGAAGGGACGTGTGACTTCATCTCCTTAACCCAAGTATCCTATCCTAAGCATCAATTTGACCACACAGCTTGTAATGCATTTAATGCTCTTAAAAAGATGCGCAACCACCCTACAACCTATGCTGACATAATTGACATGTCACTCATTACAGGGGTCGTACCAATCATTCGAATAGGATTCTATCAATAGATCTTCAAATGAGGTGGGTTATCCTATTTCATGGTAGGGTCTCGAATTTGGCTTTGTTTCATACTACAACCACTTCGGCTAGAGGGCTTCAACACTTTGGAGAAGAGCCTCGTGAGGGGTCCCACTCCACATGGGATGCCACGTAGGCTCCATGTATAGCTGTGGTGGCGAGGCGTAACATTACTAATTAATTAATTGACAGGTATTGGATATTTGTAGAATTAATTAATTGGGCTATTTATTAATGGGCTCAAGTTAATTAATTAGATTAATTAATTTTTAACCAAGTTAAATTAATTAAATATTTGACCGAGTTAAGTTTAAGGGATGTGCCAAACCTACTTAAACTTTTATTTATAAGCTATTAGGGTTTAAGTAATCATAACACACATTCATAATCTTGCTAGTACAAGAAAAGTGAAATCTTATTCTCTCATTATCGTTCCCTTGTGTGGATTACCATTACAGGCTGAACAATAGGACAACCATGGTGTGTGAAAATCATGATTGTTCGTGTTCCAAGATTAGAAAAGGAGTTCATAGAATTTAACAAATGTATAATTCTAATCACTTTCTATCTAACACATGGAAAATCCTCATTTGGAATTGAGATTATTTTAAATTTCGTTGTACGTGTCTAAGTAAATTCTCAATAGTGGTATCAGAGCCAGCTTTGTATTTTTTGAATTTGTTTTTGAATCTTGGAACAATCGATAGTTGATTGATTATATTTCTTATTTATAACTTTTAAGAAATTTGATTTGCATCTTCTTAAATCTGTTTTTGAATAGAAAATCAATTTAGGGTTGAAAAATTAGATCAAAAGGAAGTGGTCAAGGGCTTTGCAAGTGACAACAATTGTTGCTAATGGCATCGTTTGCACAAGGAACACGAGCACGACCGTTTCGCAATGGTAGCAAACTGCCGTGCTTGAAGCGAAGCCCACCACTTCAAAATCATAGTGACGAATAGCTATATTTTGCAGTAGCCTAGCAGTAATGTCAAGTGATGTTGTTTTCCCTTGGCGATAGGATGTCACTTTTTGACAACGATGACTTACCATCGTAATGTTTCCAGATGCGGCGTCAAAACCAGAAAATACATAGATGAGGTTTGAGGGCACGGTGTGTTGCATGTTATGCAACTTGAGAAATTGGAAGGCCTTGATTTTAATTTATAAATAAGGTCTGAATTAAAATTTCAAAAGGATTTTGAGCAATTTTCAAAATGATTTAAATTTGAATTTCAAAAAAGTTTGACATTAAATTCAGCTTTAACCAGAATTTTGATTTTGACCCAATTAAAATTTTATTTAAAAATTGATGACTTTTAAAATTATCATTAAAATTACTAATATAAACTTTGACCCTAAATTGGATTTTATTTTATTTAGGAGCTTTGCCCTAAATCTTGAAATTAGAGCAGGACTCTAATTTGATATTTAATTAAATCCAATTTTAACTAATTAAGTTTACCATAATATCTTGGAATTAGAGTTGAATCTAATTTGATATTTAATTAGAATTTGATTTTATTTAAATAACCCTACCTTGTAATTGTGAAATTAGAGTTGGACTCTAATTTGATATTTAATTAAAATTTGATTTGAATTAAATAAAATCCGCTAATTAAATTAATAGATTAATTTGTTTAATTAATTATTTATTTATTTCGATCCATTTGTATAATTAGTTTAGACGATCTTAATTGTTAAAAACTTAAAAAATGTTTATATATAATATTAGATATTATATAGAAATGTATTTATGTGATTAATATATACTTAGTGGATGATTGTCAACTCGACTATAGAGATGGAGCATTGTATGATTCAATACCTCACATGTGAACTAACTAACTAGTATTTCTTATGACTCACGAAGACTAAATAGTTCATAATCGTCTACACTATTATATGTATACTTATTTACATGTTAGATGTATGAGAAAATACATAAAATTATTTTGATGAGACATTTGCATGATAAAACCCCTCATTATAATAAGTTGGAATTATTATTCACCTATCATTTTTGTAGGGAAAACGAGAGTTCAAAATAGATTTAAGTTTGTTGAGTACACTTCAGACTAATCCATTAGGGATATATTTGACACTATAAAATATTAGATATTTTTGAATGATGGGTTTGAATGAATGAATTTCTTCTTGAGTACACAAGGAGAAAATTCTAGATGCATATTAAATTAACACATAAGATATGTGAATACAAAGATTTGTCATTTAATAATATAGGAGTTGTATGGAGATATAATTGAAAATAGTATCTAACCAAATATTTTATTAAGGCTTGTTAAGTACACTCAAGGTGTTAATACTACAAATGGGATCCTAACTTGTTAGGAATCAAGTACGAATTTCATAAATTTATGTGAAATTGTCATAAATTTGAGTTAAACAACTGGAGCATAATTAATTTAATAAAAGATCATGTTAAATTAATCGATGCATTTTTTAAATATATATCAATTCTTTATTTTTCGTCATTTATCATTTTTGAATCATGAGTATTTTGACAGGCATATTGGATGTCACAAACTAATTGGGCTAAATTTTCTTAATTGGCATCGCAATCTAAGAAGTATTCAAAAGTATGATAAAATTATGTATATCCTTGAGCAACACTTTCCAGAGACACTCACTAAAGAATCGAACAACGAAGAACAACCACAGTGATGATGATAATATTGGTGTTTGCATCTATGTCACTTGAGTTAGAAAAATAACATGAGGGTATGGATACTAACACAATGGTTTTTCTTTTCAAAGTGTTGTCTGATAAATAATCACGTTTGGAAAGATATGAGATTTCCAAGCAACTATATCAAAGTTAGTGGTGGAAAAATCTTTGCCAGTGATTCCTCTAAGGGCACTAAGATGTAGTCTAAAGGAGGTTTTGGGAAACCATCTAAGATGGCTAAGGTAGTCAAAGCAAATAAAGATATTGTATAGTCTAATGACCCTAGTCATCATTTTGGAATGAAATGTCATTGGAAGAGAAACTGCAAGATTTATGTCTACTTCATTAGCTTTATGGGTATTAGATACCGGATATGGATCTCACATTTGAATAAGCATGTAGAATCTAAAAGGAAGTAGACCACAACATAATGAAGAAATTGATCTACACGTTGAAACTAGAACAAGGGTCGCTACATTACTTGTAGGAATATACTTCTTACCATTGCCTTCAGACTTAGTATTAGTATTAGAGAAATGTTATTTTGTTTCCACCATTGCCAAGAACATTATTTCAACTTCATGTTTGGACATGAATTATTAATTAATGCTAAGAACAATTGTTTTTCTTTTTATCTTTATAAAATATTTTATGGTTATGGTAAATTATAATATCACATTTATAATCTAGATACTGAGTCTTCTATTATGAGTATAGAAAATTAAAGGCATAAAAGTCATAATCTAAATAATTTCTATCTTTGACACTGCATACTAGGTCACATAAATGAAAAAGGTATTTCCAAATTACATGGGGATGGACATTTGGGGTCAACTAATTTTGAATCATTTGACAAATAAGAATCATGCATGTTTGGCAAGATGACCAAGTTCTCTATTACTTGAAAAGGAGAAAGAGTTGCACAATTATTGAGCTTGATACATAGTGATATATGTGGACTCATGTCAATTACTTCTAGATGATGTCTTTCTTATTTCATCACATTTGCTTATGACTATTTCAAAAATGGTTAAGGACGGATACTTAAGTGGTAAGAGAGAGCTAGGAATCTTCCATTCATGTTTTCATGAGCGGCTACCTATGAGGAACACCAATCTTTAACTAAACTTCCCAAAAACCCAATGAATTTTAAGGGAGGTCTTTTGGCTACCCTCCTCATCCAGCAAATCTGATGGTAGATATAAAACCACTTGGTCGGAGGAAGTCTTGGAAGATATCCCGAGTGATAGTTTCATCGGTGGTGCTGGTATACTGGATGAAATTCAAGCATGAAGCTTTTGAAAAGTTCAAAGAGTTCAAACTAGAAATAGAGAAATAATTCGGTAAAGTCATTCTCACATTAAGATCTGATCAATATGGAAAAAATCTTAAAGGTGAATTTTTAAATTATCTAAAGAAGAATTGGATTCTCTCGTAGTGGACTCCACCACATACACCGCAACATAATGGTGTATTTGAAAGGTGAAATCGCACACTATTAGACATGATGTGATCAATGATGAGACATACAAGCCTCCCAAAATTGTTTGAGTCATGTACTAATTGTTACATGCTACACACTAAATAATCTCCCATCTAAATCGGTCGAAAAAAACTCCTACAAGTTATGGAAAGGTAAAAGCCCTACTTATCTCATATAAAAATTTGGGACTATGACACTCATGTGAAATGCACTAAATCGGATAAGTTAAAGTTAAAGTATGATAAATATATATTTGTGGGATATCCAAAAGAGACATTTAGATATCAATTCTATAATCCTATTAAAAAAAGCTTTTATCTCAAAAGATGTCATCTTCGTAGAGAAAGAGTTCATTATGGAAGAGCACAATAGGAGAAAATTAGAACTTGAAGGAGTTTAGAAATCCACATATATAGTTGACCAATTAGATGAACCCGAGTCAGATCTTATACTTGTTGAGAGATAAATTATTGATCAAGAAATAGAGACTCATGGGGATACATCAACTCTGCATAAATCTAGTAGGATCATTCGACCTCTTAGAAGGTATAAATTCACAATTACTAAACAAAGATGATGAACATACTAATAGAAAATTGTTATAAACAAAGACAATGAGTTGACTTTGATGAAACATTTTGACATGTAGTCACGCTTAAATCTATTCGAATTTTGTATTCAATAGTTGTATACAATGACTATGATATAAGACAAATGGATGTCAAAAAAACATTCCTTAACGGGAACTTGTAAGAAGAAGTGTACATGATACAATTCAAAGGTTTTGAATCCAAAGATGCTAACAATGTATGCAAACGTGATCGATCTATATATGAATTGAAGCAAGTCTTTAGGAGATGGAATCTTTGCTTCGATGAAACAATAAAAAAGATTTATCTTATAAAAATGAAGATGAACCTTGTATCTGCAAGAATAAAATGGGAGCGTTGTCGTGTTCCTAATATCATATGTAGTTGACATATTATTAATAGGAAATGACGTCCCTATACTTCAATCGTTGAAATTATGATTTTCAAGGATTTTCTTCATGAAATATATGGGAAAAAACAACTTCATCTATAGAGATAGATCTAGAAGATTGCTTGACCTATCTAGAGTTAGATACACTAATGCTAACCTCTGTTAGACTAGAAGATAGCAAGTCTCAATTTAGATATGTGTTTACTCTTAATAATAAAGTGGTTAGTTGGAAAAGTCCCAAACAATTAACTAGCACTCCCGACCTCTAGTAAGAGAGATTCATACAATAATCTTAGGTTCTTATGTTGGTGGAGAAAGGGCAAATGCGCAAAAGAACTATGTTTTAGCTTCCAAGAAGGCTACATTGGACAACTTCTAGATTAAGGTAATCTCCAACCCACATCTTTTCCAATAGTTTTCAATAACGATGATGAGCGGGAAGTCATATATCCCCTCTGTGAGTCATTGGTAGAACATGCTATAGCTCACAACGGACTTAGTCGTATGTTGGTGGAAAATGACAATTCTATCAATATATTATTTGGAAGTTCCTTCAACCAAATAAAGAATGATTATACTTCTGTACTGATGTCTAAACCACTTGATGGCTTTACTAGAGATATTGTTTCCTATATGACATATTACCCTGGCCATTGAATAGGTGTAGAACCAACTATATTCTATAGATACATAGATATTTTAATCATGAATATAAGCCAACACGTTACCTCTATCCATCATAATTGATTAAAATTCAACTCCAAGAGGTGTAGTTGTGGTTAAGGAAGATCAATCCCTCGAGCGTAAATGTTATTTTAGTACTTTAAGGAAAGCAGTACTAAGGGTTTCGCTAATTAATACCACCCTGATTGTTGAAGGAAACATGCTTGAAAAACCTCTTGGAGGAAAGTAAACATCCGATACTGTGAAAGATGGGTTGAGAAACCCATCTTCCAGTAAAGATAGTTTTGTAAGTACTAGGGAAAGCATTGTCAAACCAAAGTTGAGCCGGAAACATGGTCGCATCAACTCTGCAAATAAGAAGTTGAAAGGCGAGCCTCTGTCCACCTACTATGATATTCAAACTACTGTCATAGTTAATCCCTACCAAGATATCTACATTCAAACTATCCGCCAACAATACTATCAGACGAGGATGATCAGCCAGTGAAATGATATTAAGCGAACATTATTCTGCCATGGAAAATGGGATTGAAATCCATTTCTTAACGGTTCAACAAATTGTAAAGGGCGAGCCTATGGCTGCTCTTCTTAACAAATTGTTATGACGAAATATCATGTAGCTACACAGAAAAGTACTTATGAGTAAGAATCGTAATTCAATAATATGTTTTGTTACATGATACGATATTATATAGTTTGCATCTTATGAGTTACATTATAAAGTTATTTATAATTATGCGAAGTATAGCCCGCGACTAAAGCAAATAAATACGCAAGGCAATAGTAGTTCAGTATCAAAACAATTGAATAATGTAGAGTGAACCCATGCATAAATATATAAAAACAAACCATAAGAAAGCCCAATGGCACTAAGTTCATTTCTCTAGATTAAATGAACGACTAAAAAAGACCATCAATCGCTGGCGTAGTCATAGTAATAATCTTATATAGTTGAAAAGTATCAGAATCCGCAAGCTGAGAAGGCCCCCACAAAGAGGGAAAAGTCCTAAAGGCTAACAGAGAAACTTCGGAAGACTAGGTGTCACCGACATTCTCTTCGCGAACATCTTAAAAATCCAGGTTCCATTCAGGATGATGTTTCCTAATAATATTAGAACCATGTTTCCTTCCTCCTACATGGATTCTTTAGAAGTTTGGCCCCATAAGTCATTCTTTCAGCAACTACAGACTCCATAATAGAAATTTTAGCCTCGCTATTTTGTAAATTTTTGCGGAGTGAAATCAGTTCATCCTATGCTTGGATATGTTCTTTTATTGAAAGAAAATAAATAATTTTTGGCTGTTTGGAGTACCTCTTACAGCTTGGTAACTTCACAGTCCTTCCATCTGGAATAGGGTATGTTATCAAACTGAGTCTACATCAAATTTGAGGCCAATCTCCTAACATTGGTAAAATAATAGTTATGGCCTTCTCATAGTCCATAGAGCTTTGGTACATGCCTCTATATTTTGATTTATCTTCCTCAACTAGACCAGACTCACTTGAATTGCATCACATTCCTCTTCCAAAGACTAGACCTTTATGTTCAAACTGTTAATATGGTTAACACAAAGCTCATACTCTGCCTGCTGGTCTTGGAGTAATACCGCGACTCGTGACGGATGAGCATTAATCTTTTCTCCCATTTGCGTAGGAGTAAGGTCCTTAGCCAATATCTCATAGCATAGATTAAAATAGGCATAGCATGACTTGACCATCCAGGCAACAAAAGAAGGAAAGAAGATTGAATCCTCACATCTAGTTCATCATGCTAAAGAAAGCTAAGCAAAGATTCAAAATCAAGAGAGGAAGAAAGTATCGGGGCTTAGATTTGCCCAAACCCACTTGACTCGATTTGTTTCTTGGCATGAATAGGCGAAACAAAAGATGTAGCTTCTAAGAACGATGATCCTAAAACCAAAACATCAACATCGAGGGACTGCAATCCCTTGGACCTCGCAAAGTGGTAGGCTGGGCAATCGAATCCCCAGTAGGAAAATAAATAGTCCTTGCAGGTTCTCAAACCTAAGTCCATGGGTGGAGATATCCTCTAACATTTAGAAAGGTTTGCATCAAATTCATCTGCACTAAAAACATAAAAATGAAAAGGATATTAAAGCAAAAATGATAAAAATAGCCAACTAAATGTTTGGAGTTAGAGGCGAAATAGCTAATGAATCAACTTACCCATAGTGGTTTGAACATCAAGATTATAGAAGTTGGAGTTAAAGGGATAAAGCAATCTTGTAGTTTCACGAACTTCAGAAAGCAAATGAAAATATAAAAATTTGAACGAAAAGACAAGCAATAAATTAACGTTCTTAGAAATTACCATTAGTACAAGACATATCAATGGAAGAAAGGGGATCATTGGGTTGAAACTCCCAACTACCTCAAACAAAGAAAAAATTCTCTTTTCAAAGGTTATGTATTTTAATAATTCAGCCCTGGAGTTATAAAATTAATTAATTTGGGCCATTTAAGTTTTGAATTTTACAATTAAAGTCCTCAAAGTTTCTAATTTTGTTTTAATTGGCCCTAAAAATTTTATATTTGCCCCCTAAAAGTTTTGAATTAATTAATTTTGACTCCTAAAGTTTTGAGTTATTAACCCTTAGGCCCCCAAAGTTTCAAGATAAATAAAATAAGCAAATTTGGTGTTTTGCTTTTCAAATTTTGGTACAAGGGACTCATTTGAGTGACATAATATTCGAAAGTGACTTAATTGAAGCAACATATTGCGAAAGTAACCTCTCTTGTGGAAATTAATTAACTTAGAATATTAGAAAGAATTTGTGTGTGTGTGTGTGTTATTCATGTGAATATTGATCGGCCCAAATGAAGGTCAATATTAGGCCGAATTGCACAATGGACCTGCAGTGATAAACGTGTAACAATTATAAGGTTTTCATGTGAATAATAAATCAATCCAACGATAGGTTTATTATTTGACAGGAGTTATTGTCAATATTTGATCACTACACCAAAAATACCATTTGCAATTAATATTATTGTCCAAAAACTTGATATTAATGTTGTGTTGGTTATCTTGACATGGGGTTTACCATTATTTGAATTTATTGATTATTAAATGTAAATATTAATATGAGCATATTTTTTCTCTATTTTGTTCTCCATATAGCTAGTTCATCTGCTACTACTGTATCTACAAATGTTAATTCTATTCTCATTCTCAATAAGACAAACTTCAAGGATTGGAAAGAGAACGTATTGATTGTTCTTGGCTGCATAGATCTAGATATTGCTCTCCGATTTGAGCAACCCACTCCTCTTAAGGAAGAAAGTTCATTTGATGAAAAGATGAACTTTGAGAAGTGGGATCGCTCAAATCGTATGAGTCTAATGATCATTAAGCGCGACATTTCGGAAACCTTTAGAGGTGCAGTGTCTGAAGAAGTAACTAATGCCAAGGATTTTCTTGCCGAAATTGAGAAACGTTTTGCGAATGATGATAAGGATGAAACAAGCACGCTTTTGCAAAGATTGATTTCAATGAAGTATAAAGACAAGGAAAATATAAAGGAGTACATCATGAAGATGTCTCACATTGTTTCTAAACTTAAGGGACTAAAACTCGAGCTATCTGATGAATTGCTCATACATTTGGTATTGATCTCGTTTCCTACACAATTCTGTTAATTTAAGGTCAATTATAACTGCCGAAGGAGAAATTGTCTCTAAATGAGCTCATTTCATATTGTGTACAAGAGGAAAAAATGTTGAAGCAAGAAAGAACTGAAAGCGCTCACTTGGCAAACACTTCTAAGGATAAGGACAAGAAAAGAAAGAAAGAATATGAAGCTACTCCTAAGGGTCCAGGACAAAAGAAACGGCAAGAAGACAATGGAATATATTTCTTTTGCAACAAGACAAGACATGTGAAGAAGGACTGTACCAAATATCACGCCTAGCGTGCAAAGCAAGGTACAAATCTTACTTTGGTCCGTTCTGAGGTTAGTTTAGCTTCAGTACCTAGAAATACTTGGAGGTTAGATTCTGGTGCTACTACTCACATAAGTATTTCTATGCAGGACTGTCTGAGCTACCGAAAG